>CAUYQG010130499.1:0-86573 GCA_963574415.1 Tarsius wallacei
GCGCCTGTAGTTCCAGCTACTTGGAAGGCTGAGGCGGAAGGATCGCCGGAGCCCAGCAGGTCGAGGCTGCGGTGGCCGGGAGCGGCCACTGCACTCCAGTCTGAGCGACAGAGTGAGACTCCAACTCAAAAAAAAAAAAAGAAATGAGAACGCAATGAGGCCTGCTGTAAGGCGACTACAATAGTCCAAGCAAGCAGTAATGGAAGCCTGAACTAGACAAGGGACAGCAGCAGGGGAGAGGAGGGATTCATGCCAGGAACTGACTGAGATAGAGCCACTTAGATTTGGCAACTGACTAGAGAAGGCACCAGGGGAAGTCAGTCCCTGAGAACCATGCTGCTTGGGAAAGACCCACTCTTTGTGCCATTTCCTCTTAAGAAATTATAGTATGGCTCCTCCATCACTCTTTGGTGAATTTAATCCCCCAACTCCTGTGAAGAGCTAATTTGAATTTCTTCTGAAAGATCTGAGACCACCAATAGTGAGCCTCCTTGGATGGACCCTAACGGGCAGATCCATGACTCATCCTGTTTCTTCCACCATCTCCCCACTGACTGCAGCACACCCAGGGGGTGCAGCTAAGGAGACCCACTCCTCTAGAGATGGTTAGAGCGCCTTTCAAGAACATTCTAAAATCAAAAGGGGGAATCTTCAGGGAGCTTTTCCAGGGCTTCCTACACTCAGAGAGAAACCAAGAATATAGTCAGGGTTGACCATCTTAAATAACAAATGTGTGTATCTCTCTCTCTTGCTCTCATTCTCTGTGTGTGTGTGTGTGTGTGTGTGTGTGTGTGTGTGTATGTGTTTGTGTATACATGTGCAGGGGTGGCTTTTTTTTAGTATAAAGAGAGCTTTTAAATATGGAGCGAGGGAGAAAGGGAGAGGAAAAGAGACAGAGAGATGTTCCTTTGAATTAATTTTTTTCATTAAAAATGTAAATGACTATATGGAACACCACAGGAAAATGCATATTCTTGTAGCCTAGTTTAGCTCCCTGTTAAATAGAAGAATGTCCATGAGAAAGCAAGTTTTGTTTGCTCATTCCTTAAAATGTCATAGCAGAGTATTCTGGAGGAAAGCAACGTGGAGGTGCCTTTCTAAGGTTTCCCCCCAGAAATGAGATCTGAGGGACGAATCAGGAGGCTCAGCTTGACCAGTCAGCAGACTATCCGCACTGCCCCAGCCCAGAGCTGAACTTGCAGTCAGCCCTGATGAAAATCTCTAGACTGGAACCAGAGCACCGATACCAAGGGATTATCCCTGAACTGGCTGTTCTTTTCTGCAGGCAGGCTCTGCACTCCTGGGTGGCCAGAGTGCTAATCAGCCCTGTCCCAGTGCGCTAATAAGGTGTCCACTCACTACCGAAGAGGCGACACGCACAGGCCATGACCCAACTCTGAGATCTGAAGGGACCAAGCTGCTTTCTTCTCCCTCTCTCTTTCTCTCTCTGCATCCCTTGGGCTCCTTCTTGGAAGGGGTGGAAAGCTAACAGGAAGACACTCTTCTCATACACTTTTGGTGAGATTTCATGAGAGCTGCACGACCTTTCTGGAAAGCAACTTGGCAATGTATAGAGAATCTTAAAAACATGCACATCCCTTAGCCCAGCAAATTCTGCTTCTAGGAATCTGTCCTAAAGAAACAGTCTGTGATGTGAATAAAAGTAGACATATTCAGATCTTGACTGCAGTGCAAACTAAAACAGTAAAAAAAAACCTGAAAATAACTTGAAGGACCAACAACAGGGAGATGGTTAAATAAACTGCAGTGAATCCACTTGAGAAACTAATATACATCATTAAAAAGCACAGCTTTAGCCAGGCTTTGTGGCTCAGTCTGTAATCCCAGCACTTTAAGAGGCCGAGGTGAGTCGATTGCCTGAGCCCACAGGTTCGAGACCGGCCCAGGCAATTTGGCGAGACCTCGTCTCTACAATAAATCAAAAATTAGCCAGGCGTGGTAGCGAGCGCCTGTAGTTCCAGCTACTTGGAAGCCTGAGGTGGAAGGATTGCCGGAGCCCAGCAGGTCGATGCTGGGGTGGCCGTGAGTGTGCCACTGTGCTCTAGCCTGAGCGATGGAGTGACGTTCCAACTTAAAAAAAAAAAAGCACAGCTTCAAAAACTGTTGATGAACAAGGAAAGATTTACATATGTATCTAAATGCAAAGAGAATAGATTGATACAAGCACATCCAAATATCAGCAGCAATTGTCTCTGGAATTTCATCATTGCTTTAATTTTTATACTCTTTTTATTGTGGTAAAACAAACATAATATAAGACTTACCATTTTAAAGTGTACAATTCTACGGCATTAACATCACACTGTTGGGCAACTACCACCAACTATCCACAGAACTCTTCTCATCGTCCCAAGATGAAACCCTGTACCCATGAAACAGCCCCTCATTCCCTGATCCCCCAGCCTCTGGCAACCCCCATTCTAGTTTTGGTCTCTATGAATTTGCCTACTCAAGGTCCTTCATATATATGGAATCACACAGTATTGTATTTTGTCTCCTTGGGACTGGTTTATTTCACTTAGTGTAATGTCTTCAAGGTTTGTTTACTGGTATTGTAGCAAGTGTCAGGATTCCCTTCCTTTTTAAGGCTGAATAATCAATGTATGTATGCATCACGTTTTGTTTATCCATTCGTCTGTCCACGGGCACGTGCATTGATTATACCTCTTAGCTATTGTGAATAATGCTGCTATAAGCATGCATGTGCAAGTATCTTTTTGAGTCCCTGCCCTCACTTCCTTTAGTTGCATACCCAGAAGTGGAACTGCTAGATCATATGGTAATTCTATGTTCAATATTTTAAGAAATTACTAAACTGTTTACAACAGTGAAGGCATCGTTTTACATTCCCATCAGCCATGTACAAGGGTTCCAATTTCTCTACATCCTGTCAATACCTATTATATTCTGATTTTTTTTTATAACAGCCATCCTATTAAGTATGCATTTTTACACTTTTATGCTTTTATGTATTTTCAGTGTCTCCTACAAGAAGCATGCGGTATGTTGATAATCAACAGAACAAAAATTAATGTTATGTTTTAAAACTGTGCTGGGGAATGGCTCATTGGATGCTGTCCGGCCCACTCTTCAGTGCTGCTAGGTCAACAATCCTCCTCTCACCCTTAGCAAGGCACAGCATGATCCCACAACTGCAACTAGGAGGCCTGTGTCCCTTCCAACAATTTTTATCCTTTCTACCTATGCCCACCCCAAGCTCCATGAGGTGACCCAGTGTACAAAGGAAAGAGAATTAGGGCTCACAATCTCAGCATCACAATTGCTTGCCATAAGATGAGAAATTTCATCTTCTTGCATCTCAGTCTTCCCATCTGCTAAGTGGGAGCAATGGTGTCACCACCTTAAGGTTATACGGTCTTGCACTCTGCTTTTCATAGATCCCTATTCACTTCTGGAATTGTCCATAACTTTTGCGACAGGAAGGAATATAACGTACCTGCTTATATAAATACTGCTTAATTGATTGATTGAAACTCATCAATGTGAAGATCCCAATTCAATCATTTTTATCTCCCCCGAAAGCCTCTCTGGAGTACAGTGTTTCTCAAACATACTCCCATTCTTGGCTCCTGAAAAAAGGGATCTTATGGTCAAATAAGTCTGGGAAACACAAAGATTTGTATTGTCAGAAAGAGCAAAAGGATAATAACTAGCATACCAAAAATCCGCAATCAAACATGTTGATCACAGAATGCCTTTTCAACATAATGCCTAGGGATATCACGTGGAGCTGACTTTGAGCGGTGTGGCTCCTCTCCTCATCCCTCCTGAAACCTTGGCATCTGGTTCCTCAGGAATACTCAGACTTGAATTTTCAAATGCAAACACCAGGGAGTATGTTGAGGTTTCTGTGGGTCAGTGGTCTCAAAATCCACCAAGCATGAGAAGCACCTGGAGGGCTTGTTAAACCAGCGTCCTGGGCTCTGATTCGGCATTTCTAGGGCAGGGCCCAAGAATGTGCATTTCTAACAAATTCTCAGGTGATATCAATGCTGCTGATTCAGGGACCCCCACTTTGAGACCCACTAATAGAGACAGTCAAAAAGCCCTCATATACAAATTTAACACAGGACCAGAGAAGAAATCCGTCTCTCCAATACCAAACAAATCCAGTGTAATTCAGAACTTGAAGCATCCTTTCTCTTCTGAGATAAGTTTGTAAAGGAAGCACTTCACAGTGATTTTAAAAATGGACTCTGCAAATGACCAGGCCATAAGAGATAAGATAGACAAATGGGATCTCACCAAACTGACAAGCTTCTGCAAAGCCAAAGAAACCATCACAGGAAGACAGCCCACAGACTGGGGAAAAAATATTTGCCAACTGTATGTCTGACAAAGGCCTACCATCTAGGATCTACAAGGAACTCAAACGTGTTGAAAAAAAAGAAAACAGCCCCATTACAAAGTGGGTAAAATAAATGAATAGATACATCTCAAAAGAAGAAGTACAAGCAGCCAACAGATATAGGAAAAAATGCTCAGCCTCACAAATCATGAAAGAAATGCAAATTAAAACCACACTGAAATACCACCTAACTCCAGCCAGGATGGCCATCATCAATAACTCATAAAACAACAGATGCTGGAAAGGATGCAGCAAAAAGGGAACACTTCTACACTGTTGGTGGGAGTGTAAACTAGTACAGCCTCTGTGGAAAACAGTGTGGCGATTCCTAAAAGATCTAAAAATCGACCTTCCATATGACCCCGCAATCCCCCTAATGGGAATATACTCGGAGGAACTCAAATCACTCTATGAAAAAGATACCTGCACACATATATTTATTGCAGCATTGTTCACAATAGCAGGAACATGGAACCAACCATGCTGCCCATTGAAAGAGGACTGGATAAAAATGGTATATATACACAATGGATTATTATGCAGCCATAAAGAAGGACAAAATCATGAATTTCACAGCAACCTGGATGGACTTAGAGTCTATAATACTGAGCGATCTATCACAGAAACAAAGAACTGAGTATCACATGTTCTCACATGAACAATTATCATAATACTATAAGAAAAAGATTGGCATTAGTAAGAAACTTCCAGGGGTGGGGATGCAGGATTGACAGTAGTAGGAATCTTCTAGGGGGTGGGGGGCACACCTAATCAACAAGGGTACTTGCATAATGAACATTTGTATACCAACCCTGAAATGTACCCCACATCTCTAAAATTAAAAAATTCTCAAAAATGGACTCTGGAGTCAGAAAAGAACAGGTCTGCAAATCCCAGCTCTCCCACCAACTGGCCAAGTGAACACAGACAAGTGATTAAAACTTCCCAAACCACAGTGTCTTTGTCTTTAAGATGGGGATAAGAATGGTAATGCCTAGCTCTTAGAATTTCTATGATGTCAAAACAAAGCATGCAGAATGCTTGAGGACTGCCTGGCACCTAGTGAGTGCTCAATAAATATTGACTATTCTTTTTAACAACTTTGTTATTGTACCACCTTATCTGATAAACAGCTCATCATCCATGTGTTGTCAAGTGACCTCAGAATGTGATATAGTAAGTATCTGCAGTTTTGCTTTCCATGGTTTCCATTACCTAAGGTACAGTACAGCAAGGTATTTTGAGAGACACAGACCACATTCACATTACTTTCATTACAGTATATTATTACTTGCATTCTATTTATTATTAGTTATTATTGTTACTCTCTTAACAATATTATTGTTACTCTCTTAACTCTCTTAAGGTGCCTAATATATAAATTAAACTTTATTATAGGTATGTATGTGTGTATAGCTAAAAACACACAGTATATATGTTCAGTACCATTCTCAGTCTCAGGCGTCCACTGTGCGTCTTGGAATGTATTCTCCGAGGATAAAGGGGGTCTACTGTATTTTTTAGATAGGGTATTTAAGGAAGTAAATAAGTTAACATTAGGTCATTAGGGTGGGCCCTAATCCAATATGACTTGTGTTCTCATAAGAGAAGGAGATTAGGACATAGCCACTTACCAAGGGAAGATGTTATGAAGACACAGGGATAAGATAGCCATCTGCAAGCCAAGCAGAGAAGCCTCTAAAGAAACTAACCCTGATGACATCTTGACCTTGGACCTCCAGCTTCCAGAATTATGAGAAAATAAATGTGAATTGTTTAAGTTACCCAGGCTGTGGTATTTTGCTGTGGCAGCCCCTGGAAACTCATACAGGGGCTCACAGGAATAGCTCTAAGACAACCACCCAGCACCACATCTTGCCAGACAGAGGCAGACCCACCTCCTGAGACACCATAGCCTGAGGCCAGGAGAGACTATGCAAGTCCTTAAATCAAGGTACTGGTTGCAATTTTTAGCTGCTTACTGGCCATAGGACACGTCACAGCTGCTCTTTGAACCCCATTTCTTCCTCTCTCTAGTGGGGCTGCTGTAAGGATTGAAATGGGATCTCTGACTTGAGCCTTTGAGTCCAAGCCACAGTTCCACCATTAACTTTCATCCAGACAAGTGAAGTGGATTCCTAAGGGGCCCTTTGGCTTCCATTTTTGCCCTTACTTCCTGACCGGGCTTCATGAATGTTAATTAGATCACATGCATGGCTACTTAAATCTCTCCAAATATGTCCCATCACACTGAGAAGGAAATCTAGGCTCCTCATCATTGCATACAAAGCCCTACTAAATCACCCTTGCCCTCCTTCTTCCCTGGCACATCCCCCTGTGCCCTAAACTCCATTCAGAGTAGCCTTTTTGCTGTTTCTGAAACAAGCACGCTTATTTCTACCTTAGGGCCTTTGCTCTAGTGTAGGGTGACAACAAGAGTACATCCTGGATATGGCCCCAAGCAGAGGTTTGAAGCCTGGGAAGGGGTCTTGGAGGTAGGCAGCCCAGGGTGTCCCCTTCCTTTCAGACTCCATGCCTGGACACACAGGTCATGCTGAGGCCATGGCCCATTGTTCCCTGAGCCTGCTGACCACATCTGGCAGCTATGTGTTCTTGAGGCAATCGGGCCCTCCAGACTAGTTCAGACCAGATCAGGCTGTCTGGATCAATGCTCATAACCCTTGGTTACCTTTAGTTCACCTCTAGTTCATTATAATAGTAAAAATCCCATCCCTAGAGAGGAATTACAGCCATTTTGTGTACAGGCAAGATATGTATAAGCACATTCTCACACTGAACCTGTGCACTAGAAAACCCACACTTTTCATGCATAACCCCACACTCTGCCCTATGGAAAATGCTATATAACCTGTATGCCTTTTACAATCAGGTACGGTTTTACCTGTCCAGCTGACCACTCTTCAGACCTTCCCTGTAAATAAGTCCCTGAATAAAGCCCACATCTCATCTGTTGTCCCCGGGTCATTTCTTCGGCCTCTTAAACACAGTGCCTTCCCTTTTGAGGTCTTTGGGGGTCCAGCACTACAACCAGCTGCTTCCACTGCCGGGAATGTTCTTCCTCCAAATTTCCTCCTGGCTGGCTTCCTCTCAGTTCAAACGTCTTCTCCCCATCATAAAAAGCCCCCTAGCTGTCTTCCTGGCTTATCACTTTATCTGAGAGCAGCCACCATAGCTGTCTAATTCACTGCTGCATCCCAGCATCTAGTGCTAAGTCCAAGGCCTTGGAGCTTAGTAAATATGTGTTGCCTGGATAATGTATGTGAAAGTGCTTTGCAAACTGTAAAGAGCTGCATAAATGTAAAAGAAGTATCACAAGTACCCAAAGGAGTCAACCAAATAATTTTTTAAAAATAGGAAAAAGACGAGGAGAGGGATGGGCAATTCTGAGTAAATGTGGAGAGATTTGAAGTGGTAATTCAAAAAATAAGCCAAGCAACCAATTCTGTTAACTATGTGAGGCCCAGGGCCAAAGAATGATGTGATGTGGGGCCTCCTCTGTTTCACCCAGCCATAGGAACTGTGTAAATTACAGGCGGCTGCAGTTTTCCTGGAGCTGGGCAGCAGAACACCCTCCTTGGGGTGGTCTGGGAGGGGGACCCTGGTCTGGCAAGCAGGGCTGACTCATGCTCATTGCATGAGCCCTCCCCTCTGCATCTGGACCCTTCTAGCTGCAGGATTGTCTGCCTGGAGCCTGCACTCCCCCAGCGGGCGGGCCTGTGAGTCACAGATGGTCCATCACCCCAGTGCCAGCAGAGCACCACCCGAGCCTATCTTTAGAAGTTCCGCAGGCTGAAAAATCAATTTACCCGCCTGGCACCCAGGTCTGGAGCCTCCCTACTATCATCGGCGGCAGGCAGTGTGTGGCTTCCCCTCTGCCTTCCCTGATGTATCGGGTCCAGAGGGCCTGGTGGTGCCACCTTATAGATCCCTGCACCTGAAGGTGTGCTGGTCTGCTCCTCAGACCTAGTCAGGCCTCATCAGAAGATGCAGGCAAACACCAGACCCTGGAAAGCACTGGCAAGAAGGAAGGAAAATGGCCCTGCATCCTGGCTGCCCAACTGACCCCTTCTCCAGGTGGTCATCGGGCATCTAAACCACACGCAGTCCACATCAAACTGGCTTGCTCGAGGGGTGCAAGTTCAGCCTCTTCCTCAGAACATGGACCAGAGATGAGATTCCCAATGCAGTACCAACTCCCAGCTGACCCCAGGCTTCCCACCTATTGGAAACAATCGTGTGTGGGTCCCACACACTCAAGGGAACCCCGTGCTGTGGGGCTTGAGGGATGGAAGCCATATCAGACACTTTGCCATATCAATCAGTCTTTTTTCTTTCTTTCTTTTTTCAACTTTTTAAAACAGAGTTTATTAGCAAGAAGAAGAGAAAGAAAAAGGAAGATTCAAGGCAGAAATGTGCTATGGGCAAGTTTCTCAAAAAACAAAAACTGCCATTTTTTTTATTTCAATAAAGGCTCACTGAGTATCTGGCATGGTGAGTGGAACAGGATAAGAGATAAGTGGAGAAGGAAGAGAGGAGAAAAGAAAACCTGGGCTTGCACTGTTCTTTCCTTCTGTACCTGCGAGTTCTTTGTGCCCAGCCTATGAGATTTCCAAACCACCAAAGACCTTCTGCCTTTTCACCTATGCCTAGACAACATTTTTACAGAAATCAGGGGATGTTGCCTGTGTCTTTCAATGATGCAATCTAGAGCCCTGTCCTCTCCACCCATCTTTCTTCCTGCGATATAATAAAATCCAGTTGTCCTGCAGCAAATAAAAGCAGAGAGAGGGCTCCCACCCATTGACTTCTAGTTGAGAAATGAGAATGACCCAGAAGAGCTTAATGGCTCAAGAGCCATCCCTGAGAATTTGCAGAAGCGCAAACCTATATGTTTGCTTCCTTAATCCAAAAAAACAGATTCAAACTCATGAGTCCACAGAAGCCAGCCTGCCCAACCAATCATCACCATGAGGGGACACAAACATGTATCTTCAGTCTTTTTTTTTTAAGTTACCAACTCAGAATTTTTTATCCAAGATCTCCTACTTTGTAAATATAGGCAATGAATGCAATAAAGTTTTAAAAACTATGACACTATGCAGACCAGACCAAACACATTTGCAGACCACCAGTTTATTCCCTCCGAAAGGGAGGGTAGGGTGACCGGATTCTGGGGAACACATTCAGAGGTCACCATCCTTCTTTCCAGGGTGACCTTCCTGGGCTGCTGCCTAAATACACAGCACCAGCCAGAGGGCAAGGGTCAATGGATAAGCCAGAAAATCTGGCTCCCATCACTTTGAGAAGGATATCAGGAACTTTCAGGAATCCCCCTACCATACTCCATGCTGGTGCCATTTCCCAAATCCTTGTAGTTCACCCCTCAGCCACCAGTGTCTCTTTCCTTCTCCTTCCCCACACTCAAGACTAATTCCTCTCCTTCCTGAAGTATCAAATCCTCCAAAGAGCTGCTGGCTAAGTCACACCCTCCCGCCAGCCCCTGGACTGGGGAGGTTTCCCAGCAGCGGCCTATCAGTGCACTCTGCACACCTACTCACAACATCCATGCATTTGGCTGGTCCCTCACCGGCAGAAAGCTCCTCAAGGGAAAGGCTGGGTCTTTTCCATACCTGTTACCACCGCAGCCAATACAGATTGCAGAACATAGAAGCAGCCCTACGTGGAACTGAACAACAAACTCCTCCAGGAGCAAATATGTTCTGAGCTCTGCCCTATCAGGAGCATGCAAAGGGCGCATATGGCTACTGAGATGAGTCTGGCATACCTATGGGTTTCAGGGGATTGCTGCCTTGGGTGGTGACAGAGGCTTAAGAAAGCCCCACCATGAAGACTCTACCTGCCACCCTCCCCCAACCACGGTCACCCTCCTACTGGCATCCCTGAGTGTCAGCCACATTTGCGTACTTGTTCTTCCTTCTGTCTGTGGCATCACCCTTCCCTAATACCTGCTCAAAACTCCCCTTATCAAAAAGCTTTCTCACCACTTACCCTCCACAGCAATATTTTTCTCCTTCCCTGTTTATTTGTCCTTTTGCACTTAAGGTCATCTGACTTCTCCTGTTTCCTTATTTATCCTGTCTATGATCTGTCTCCACTAGAACCTAAACCCCATGAGGGCAGGGCCTGTGTCTGTTGTGTTCTCTCCCACATGCCCAGTGCCTAGGATAGTGCCTGACCTATGTTGGTGCACAGTAAACATTGGTTACACGAATGGATTTGAGGAGGAAAAGGCAAGATATTTCTAAAAGCCTCTGTACAGTGCAAAGACCCTGAGCCCCCATGTGCTGAGAAGCAGTACAAAGACCCTGAGCTCCCTGTCTCCTCCTCCTCTTCTTCCTCCTCCTCCTCCTCCTTCTCCTCTGCACAGTGGGCAGGACCCCTGCAGAACCTTCCATTTCTCACACTCATCACATTTCTGGGCTCGGGTGCCACAAAGCAGGTTAAGAACCTCCTCTGTGTAAGTATAAGAGGCTAGGATGGGGGTGACCATGTAAGGGGCAGGTGTGGGGTGGGTATATGCATGCAAATGGAAGACCCAGGGGTAGAGAGGACACCCATCAAGGCATGTGTGAGGGACTGCATGGGCAAATGTGCACAATTGGAGAGCGGATGTATGTGGGATAAGGCAGGGGGTGAAGGTGTCTGTGAACACGGGGATGTGTGTAAAAGGCAAGAGTGAAAGGAAGGAGGCTGGCATGCATTATGTCCACATGTGTGTATGTGTGTGTGTGTGAATGTGGGGATGGGTGTGCTGGCAAAGGGCTCTGGTGTTTCCTCTCCCTGGTGCAAAGTCAGGCTGGAGAGACTGGGATGAGGATCATCCTGTCCTTAGACTCCAGCAAGAATGCCTCCTTCTGTGGCCTGCTTATGGGAAGAAGGCCACATCTGGAATCCAGGCCTCTTCCATGAATGGACCCAAGGGCAAGTCCAGTGGCAGCCAGGCAGGCACAACTTCCCCTACACCAAGCGTGAGCACGTCAGGCCCCCTGAGTGTGGGGCCCCTGGGGTTCTTCAGAAGGAGCCTGGGCTCCTAGTGACCTTACACCAGGGCTATTACAAAGAGATCTGGATTCCCTAGAGATTCCAGAAGGCAGCTGAGGCACCAGAGCAAGACGAGGGCACTTGACTACTAGCTACACATCCAGTGAGCATCGCAGCCGATGAGAACAGAAAGATGCTAAGACCTGCTGGTTGTTCTGCTGAGTAGGACTCATGGGGCAAAAGGCCTGTTCCCTGCCAGGCCCTCTCAGCAGCAGTGAGACAAGAACACAAACACCTAAGGACCTGTGTTCTCAGACTCTTCCCCTCTCCCTATGTGCCCTGACTCCTGCCCACCTCACTGGCCACATCTCCCACCTTGTTCACTGAGTCCATATACATGAGCATTCTTTCATTTGCTTATTCAACAAGGAGGTATTTCGTACCACTGCCTCCCAGGCATTTTCTTAGGGTGTAGAACTGAACATAACAGGCCAAGCACTGCCCTCCAGGAACAGACACTGTAGTAGGGGAAACAATAAGCCACACTGATAAGACAAATATAGGGTATGTCAGATGGTGATAAGTGCCCTGGAGAAAATACAACTTGGGAAGAGGGCAGGAAGAGGACTTGTTAAGCAGGGTAGCTAGGAAGCTCTCCAGCAGCCAAGCTCACTCCCTCCTCAGAGGCTTCCCAGCTGATGTTCCACCTGCCTGAGCACTGTTCCCCCAGACCATCCAATAGTTTTCTTTTTCAGGCAGGTCAATCTTGTTCCACTCATCATCACTTCCTTAGAAAGAACCTCTCTGGCCACCTATATAAAACAGATGCCTCGTCACACTCACACACCTTTAGCCTGCCTTATATTTGAAATCAAGTTCTCACTATCTAAAGTTAAATTCTTATTCATTTACTATGTTTCTGCTTCCCCGACTAGAAAGTAAGGTCCAAAAAAAAAAAAAAAGAAGGAATCTGTGTCTCGTTCATCCCTGTATCTTCAACACTAAGAACAGGCCGGCACACAGCAGGCCACAGGGCCAAAATTTCATAGTCCACTTCCGGTTCCTTCAGCTTCAGCAATGCCCGCTCCCAGCATCCTTTTCAAAATCCCTTCAGGCAGGTAACACATGAAGTCATAAACAGTCTAATGTGAATCCATCACTGCTCTCCCCGAGCTGCTTAGAAATCTAAGACAATGCATTGGTGTTGAGGGAAGGGGCAGAACAGAAGGAAGAAAACACGGACTGCTTTCCAGACTCCAGGACTGGAAGGGAAGAGGCCTGGGGGCCAGCCCCAGCTCCGACCCCAACTTCTGGGCTACGTCTCTAAATATCCCTTTCCTCACAACTTAGAGCTAAGAAGGATCTCTGACCACCTATGCCTTGGGAGCTCCTGCGGGGAGGGAATGGGTCAATTAAGAGAGGAGACAAACTTAGCTGCCTCCACACTTTGCCGTCAAGGACAACAGGTCTGTGGCCTGATCCTTGCCTCAAGCGAAATGGGGAAAACCCAGTCATGGTGGGAAGCCACATGCACTATATCAACGCACACCCAGAGAAGATCACCTCCCCGTTGCTAAGCACCCGCTGTACACACACAGTTACTATTAGAAAGTTAATCATGGAAAATGCTGAGGTCTCTTTCCCCAGGCCTGCATCTCTCAGCTCCACACTACAATTTCATCTTCCATATAATGTTACCGACAGTGCCATTGGCTCCGTCCACTCCCTTGTCCCAGGCCTTTATGACCTTTCCATTCCCTTGCAGCCGCGCATCACGTCTGCCCCGCAGAGCTGTAAGAAACGCTGGCTTCGGCTGCCTGGCCTGGGCCAGCACGCTGACATTTTCCATGAGGCCGCACCAGCCAACCAAGTGCTCACGGGGGATTAAGACAACTTGCTCCATCACCCCGAGTTGCGTTAGGAAAGGGGAAAACAGCACTAGCCCCCACTTGGCAGCTGACGATATCCACACACCAGCTCTACCCAGAGATGAAAGGCCAGAGCATAAGTTACTTCTCCATCCCCGACTTGCAAAGCATTCCCCACCTCACACTTTCTGGAAGATCACCAGAGAAGCAGTCTTATTTGAAGGCCAGCCTCATAAAAAGGCTTAGTGCTTACTTGTCAGTCAACACCCCGGTGAGCAGATAATTGATTTTTTTTGTTGTTGTTTTATGATTATTTGCGGGCACCAGTTCCCTTTCCATTAGCCTGGATAATCGAAGGAAGACTGTAAAAGTGTACTAATATCATGGCCAAAGTCACTCAGCCGGCTCTTGCTACTGCCACAACCCAAAGTCTGAATTATTACAGCTTTTATTAATCATAACAAGAACAATAAATAACATGAGGGATTATAAAGCAAAGGACTTCTGAGATTACCTCAACAGTGAAGGCCTTGCTTGGTGAGACACAGAATGGAAGAACTGTTCTAAGATTCAAGCAAGGAAACTTCTGGCAATGGAAGTGCCTTCTGCTTGATGCCATCGACCATCAGAAAACGGCCTGTGTGAGGGTGTGTGGCTTGCGCTCTGGGGTTGGCTCAGTTGGTTTCCAGCTCCATCAGGTGTGGGACCCTGGATGAGTCCCTTCCTCTCAGCCGGTTTCCACACACACAGGGACTAGTGAGGACTCATCAGTGAGATGCACTTAAAGGGTCCTTCACAGTGCCCAGCAGGTAGCAGTGTTCTCTAAGGATTAGCTGCCATTGACAATAGTTCTCATTAATGAGAATTACATCTTGAGTAGGAATGACGGGATCTCATTTGGCCCCAGGAATGGTGGTGAGAATGGCATGTCCTCTGCTAACCATCAGCCTGCCCTATGTTCAGCAGTCATCCCAGGGGAGGTCACTGGACATCCCACACTATACCCAGTCCTCTGTCCCCAGAAGCTAGGCTTACCCCAAGTCTATCCCCTCACCTGCACTCCTGTCCTCAAATGAGAGGAAAGCACACCCCTGTCCCTGTTCTTAAAAAGGCAGGCATCAGCCGGGCTCGGTGGCTCAGCCTGTAATCCCGCGCCTTGGGAGGCTGAGGTGAGCGGATTGCCTGAGCCCGCGGGTTCGAGACCCGCCTGGGCAACTTGATGAGACCTCATCTCTACAATAAATCAAAAAGTTAGCCAGGCGTGGTAGCGTGCGCCTGTAATTCCAGCTACTCGGAAGGCTGAGGCGGAAGGATCGCTGGAGCCCAGCAGGTTGAGGCTGCGGTGGCCAGGAGCAGCCACTGCACTCCAGTCTGAGCGACAGAGTGAGACTCCAACTCAAAAAAAAAAAAAAAGGTAGGCATCAAAGAGACTTTCTCAAAGATCAGCCTCAGGAAAAGGTGTGGATAAGGGTTCTGGCAACCTTTGCAGGTGCAGCCTCATGTTGGCTTGGGGGCTAGCCACTGCCCCTAACAACGTCAGTCTTTGGAAGACACTGAAATCACAAAAGCCTCAGCTACAGAAGAATCTTCCAAACTTCTCCTTGTAATTATTCCCCCAAAGTCCAAGAGCTTTGCTCCTCATCATTTACTCAACACACCTTTATGGAGTGTCTACTATGTGTCAGACTCTGTGGGTGGTGGCTCTATGCTAAGACATGACAGATGAGAATGAGCCGTAATCCAAAGAGCAACGGGAGCAATGATTCTAGACGAAGAGGACAGCATGTGCGAAATTCCTGAGGTATACAGAGCTTGGCATGTTCTCTGTAGACAGGGTTCTAGGGCAGATAATGTCCATGACAGGTGGACAACTTTGTGTCACTCTTACCCAAAAGCAGCCTTTAAGAAGCAGTAGTTTCTGAGATAACCTCCCCGAGTCCAATCTCCCATCCTCCACGTCCCCATTCTCACTCTTGCCTGTTTTCCTCAGTTTCCCTCCTGGTACTAAATTCCTAGTGGAAGCAAAGTGCAAAGTTAGAGGCATGTATAGTAGTGCCAGGAAGCCTGGGTTTCAATCCACTTATTGCTTTCAAGCCACTTATTGCTTTGGTGACCTGGAGAAAGTGATTTAGCTTCCTCTCTGAACCTCAGTTCCTCCAACTCTAAACCATGGATAATAGAATCACTTCTGAGAGCACCTGTAAGGATCAGACAAGTTCAAAGAGGTAAGGCTTTTAGCTCAGTCCCTGGCACATAGGAGGTGCCCAGTAAGTGTGAGCATTATTAATATACCCACCCTGGTTTTACACCCAGGCTCCCAAACACCAGAGCCATCTTGCCTAGAAGGTAGTTATCACTCAGATGTGCCCATCCCAAATCCCCACTCAATACAGTGATTTCCAGAGACCATAAGAGGAGTCGGGGCTTCACACATAATCCCATAAGCCATTTCCAGCACCTTGGGGGCTGAATGGGGGTAGTCTGTGATTCCACCAAAGGGCTGCAACTGGGCCTGAGATATGCCTTCCCCCAGCTAACATTCTTTTCCTCATTTAACTTTTTCAAAACACCCCCAAATGTTTTGCCTTTTCAGTTTGCCTCTCCTCCCGCTCAACACCCCCCACCTGCCCCAAAATCCTCAGTAGTTTCAAAACTGAATAACTGTCGAGAACTGCATTTCAAGATGCTAATTTAAACACACACGTCAGAAAAGGCAAGCTGGAGCCCTGCGCCTAACAACAGCCCCTCACCCATACCTCACAGCCGTCGCTGCCCAGGGTGAGCTGGCAGGGAAGCAGGATGAGGAGAGCAGAGTTGTGGGCGCCCAGTCCAGGGCCCCCCACATTTTGAACATTCAGGGCTGCCAACACGAGAGCTCTAATTTCCTTTAATAAACCCAAACTCTTCGATTTGAGTAAGCTTCATGCTTTAAATAGCAACACCTACTATTCAAAGCATAAGTCTCCTTTCTGTTTTCCACATCACCAGTGTAAGTCCGGGTCCCATCAAGGGGCAGATTCCTCTAAGTGGCAATGTAAAGTGCCCCCTCCTCCATACGGTCCTCCTGGATCCCCCTCCCCACCCACAGGTGGGGATATTTTTTTCTTCTCTGAGCTTTCTCATGCTCTTGCTCAATACCTCTTATGTAGTGAGATCATGGTCAAGTTAGGTGACATCTTCTCTCCCCTCCTAGACTGTAGTGTCCTTGAGAAGAGAAGCCATGTCTTACTCAACCTTGGGTCTGGCCCCCACTGCACTCACAACACAGATGGATACACACACAGTACATGCCAGGATGCCTGGTGCACAGTAGGTGCTTAATATACAGTTATGGATTGTTAAGTTGAATCACTTGGGAGCTCACCAACTTAAAGGAACAGTAAAACAAACAAAAAAAAAACAACCCTGGTATTAAATAGATGCTGCTCCCAGTTGGTCCTATTGGTAATTTTGGCTTTTCATGTGTGGGGTTTGCTTGAAATGGAGGTATATAAATACTCACACACAACAAAGCAAAACCTCATCTCAACAAAAAAATCCAAAAATTAACCGGGCATGGTGTCACATGCCTATAGTTCCAGCTACTTGGGAGGCTGAGGTGAAAGAATCTTCTGAGCCCACAAGGTCAAGGCTGTGATAAGGCGTGGTCATTCCTCTGCACTCCAGCCTGGGCGAAAGAGTGAGACCCTGACTCAAAAACAATCAATTAATCAATCAATACTCATACAAAAAGACAAAGAGGGAAGCTAAATTGTAAGAAATGCAAGCCAGGTAACTCCCATGTGGGAGAGAAATCCCCACCATTTGACAAAGCGTGGGCAAAGCTGGTGTCAAAGGGAAGACGCCGGAGTGGAGAGACTTTGCTGAAAGAATGCCCAGGTGCTCTGCATCTCCAGTTCAGTGTTCCTCTCAAGAAATCATGAAACTGTTCTGTTTCTTGACCTGGGTGTTGGTTCTTCGAGTGTGTTTAGTTTTGAAGATGCATATACTTTATGGTACGTTCACTTTTTAGCATCCTGCTATAGTTCAATTTTAAAAGAAAAAAAAAGATGATTAAACAGCGTTTCCCTTATCTTTGACATCCAAGTGAAGTCAATGTGAGACGCAAGTCTGTGTTGCAAAATTCACTCTCCAGAGAACTTGGCTGTTGCCACCCATAACGTAAGCTTCGTCTCCACTACAGAAAGCAGCGGGAGGGTGTGAGATGTCAAAAGGGAACATGGAATGCCTAAGTAATAAAACAGATGCAGAAAACTTTCCATCCACAGGATAAGAGAGAAGCTCTGACGGAGTTTGCTCTTCATCCCCAGAACAACCAGGTTCAAGCATTCAACGCTGAGGAAGCCAAGAATGTGCAAACTATGCTCGCTCAGAATCATTAAGAAGGCTACTCCTTTCTCTTCTGAGAACATTCAGATATTGTGAAGTTTCTGATATTCTCAATCTCACGCAGGGACCAGAGCCTGATTTTAGATACCTGAACTCGGTGGTGTATGTGGTATTCTGAGTTCCGAATAATTGACAGCCCTGGAGACCCGTTTCTAGAGGAGAGACGAAAATGCTAAGTGTACTCTTGTAGCTTGAGGGTTGCTTTATTGCCTTTTTTTTGAGTTGGAGTCTTACTCTGTCACCCAGACTGGAGTGCAGTGGCTGCTCCCGGCCACCGCAGCCTCGACCTGCTGGGCTCACATGATCCTTCTGCCACAGCTTTCCAAGTAGCTAGAACCATAGGCAAGCACCACCATGTGCAGTTAATTTTTTGATTTATTGTAGAGACAAGGTCTTGCTGTGATGCTCAGGCTGGTCTCGAACCACTGAATTCAGGCAATCCTCTGGCCTCCGCTTCCCAAAGTGCTGGGATTACAGGCATGCGCCACCACTCCTGGCCACTATATTGCTTTATTTAGGGTGGCACCTAGAGACTGAGGGGTCTGGGTCTAATTATCTATGAACTACCTTCCCACTCACATATTTTGCAACTGACATCATCCTATCACAGACAACCAGAGCCATCTTGACAGGAAAGAGAAGGCTCTGAGGACTGCCCTGCGGATAACACAGGAACAAAGAGGAGATGGTGTGAGCCTACCCACTTCCTCTGGACACTGTGGTCAAGGGCAGTCACAGATCATCTACGTGGCCCTGAGCTCAGCCTCCTTCAGTACCAGTGGTCTGAGCTGCCATCACTGCCTGATTCCCTAACCCAGTCAATACCCAACCACCAAGATCAGTCCCCAGATGAGTTCACTTTCAAGAAGGCAGGATGATTGAATGTTTTCCTTTGGACAGTCTTATCTAGGGAATGTCTACTATGACTTAATTTTGCAGCCAATGTGTGGAAGTTAAATATAAGATGAAATCAACACTTTCTGGGCCTCATGTGGATTTAGTTGATGCAATTCCACATACATTTGTGGATACCAGTAGTGTCCCAGACACTGTTGCAAGTCCTTGAAATCAGGCAGTGAGAGTATGAAAAATGAGGAAAAAAATGAGAATTTTCTCCAGAGGATAATGCATAACCAGCCTTGAATACAACCTCACAGGTTGGAACTCATTCTCTTGTGAATGCCTTGAGGCCTCCTTAATTTTACTTTTCCTCATAACCACCCAGATAGTGCAGGGTTAGAGACTCAATGGCTGATCATAAATTTACTGAATGAAAATGACAGGCCCCACAAATAGTTTCTAGAAGCCCTACCAACATCCTCCCACCCTGGGTTCTGGTGCTGCTCCACAGACTGTTTGACATCAGACAGAACGCCCCAGCTGCCCATTGGCCCCACACAGTTGAAACCTGGTCAAGGGTAGATTGGCGACTTTGGGCAAGCCGCCCCCACTCTTGAGACTCAGTTTCTGCATGCATAAAGTGAAAGGATTGCAGAAGGATATCTCTAATTTTCCTTCCAAGTGCTAGCATCTAGTTCCATGATGCCACAGGCATTCCCCGTGACAGCTGCCTTTTGCTATTCATGTATGCAAGCAAGCTAAAAGTCTTTGTTGGCATGGCCTTGTCTTGTTCAGGTTCTCACTCTTTCTCCACACTGGCTTGCAGCTCAATAAGCTGACCCTATTCTCTTGCCAGCTGGTAGGTCCTGTCTAGTTTACAACAATCAGGACATTCCCATTCTACCTGTCATTGACTGACTTGGAGACAGACAAGTGGCCTAGTTCTGGTCAATGAGACAAATGAGAAGATCACTTTAAGGAAAGGTCTCCTTTCTCTATAAAGTCCTCACCAGAAGAGACAGTCTCAGCCCTGACTCTGAACATGGTCATGCCTGGATGTGATGTCTGGAACTGCTGCAGCCATCTTGCAGCCACCTTGCAGCCATGAGAAGATCCAGACTGGGTCCAGGATGAAGCTGCCACGGATGACAGAAGATGCAAGAAAGGGAAGGATCCAAGGCCTCAATCACATCATTGTACCACTGATCTATTCAGACCAGAGCCTCCCCTTCCTTTTCTCTGTCTAATTTATGGTATTAGACCACCAATTTGAAAAGAATAAAAGTATTCTGAAACACTCTTAACACTGAAACTATGGAAGACAGTTTTATTTATTTTTAGTGTCTAAGAAAATACTCCAGGACACCATGTGGACAGAGGTTAGTTACTCTTTCACATAAATCCCTGATATCCTCTTTCTCATAAGCTAATAGCAACCAGATATTTGCACTCCTTAGTTGCTTGGTTTCTAGACAAATGCTAGTGGTCCAATCACTCCAGCAAGAAACAGCACTGACTTGCCCTTCTCCATGGAGACAATGAGCACAGCCACAGACTCAATTCTAAGAGCAAAAGAGTCAAAATTGGCACCTTGAAAGCTGAATCCTATGTTGTGTTGATGGTTTGGAGCTTTCCAACTGTTATTCATTTTGTTCTACCTTTGAATGAATCCCCGATTTCTCAATCTGCTTACTAGCTGAGCTAGATTTCAGTAAAATACGAGGTAGACATAGGCTTCCTTCTCTCTGTCTGTGACTGTCTCTCTCTCTCCTCTCTCTGTCTCTCTCTCTGTCTTTCTCTCTGTCTCTCCAACCATCCCCCAATCCTCCATTCCCTGCTCTTTTGCTCACCAAGGTAACAAAAGAAACAATTAAGTCAAGAGCATTAAATGGTGCAACCATGTGCAATAAAAAACACCTCCCTTATGACATTGCCATTTCCTTTGTAAATCCTTCAGGGCATTGTGTACAAATATAGTAAACAGCATTAGAGGGAAATAATGCCGACACATACTTCTGGGAGCTCGTCATGCCCCTTTAAGACAAGGCCCACTGTTCAGTTCCATTCTAGGCCACAGCTCAGATTTCAAGGCCCAGGTCCCCTTACTGCCTCATGCAGTATTAATATGGCCTTGGCACACTCCCAGATTTACATTGTGAACCATAATCTGGGCCAGCGCCCACAGGACAAACTGGTTTAGGGCTCCCTCTTCATTTCTCTAGAGGGCTTTCCCACTCTCCATGACTGGGTTACCCCCTCTCCAGGGAGCCCCACCTTCAGCCCCAGCCAGGGGACACACATGGGCTCTTCAACAAGCTGTTAGTGCTCCAGCATGGAGTGTCTTCTGTGGGGGCTATTTACACAATAGCAGAGAATGTGCACTGTCTCATAGGCAGTCACAAGGGGAAGTGACCCCAACCCAGGGTCACCTCTACAGCAGGCCTGAAAGCACCATGAGAACCCCCAGGCCAGGGTCCTATGGGCTCTCCCAGATCTGCTGAAGATGCTCTCTCTCTCTCTCTCTCTCTCTCTCTCTCTCTCTCTCTCTCTTTCTCTCTCTCGCTCTCTCTCTCTCTCGCTCTCTCTCTCTCTCTCTCTCTCTCTCATTATAACCAGACGACAGGGTCTTTCCATTGTACCATTTCTAGGAGATTCCATAAGCCATCCCCATTTATTAAAGGAGAGAAAGAGGGGTAAGGCTGGTAGGGAGTAAGGAGGAGGAGCAAGGAAGGAATGCAGAGGGGAGGCAGGCAAGGAAAAAACAAAGGGTGGGGGCTCTGGTTGATTGGACCCCTGTGCCTCCCTCACACCCAGGTTCTGTGCTGCATACACAGAATCCCATCAAGATGCCTCCAGGATCCACCTAGGATGTCAGTGCCTACCTGAGAGGCACCTTGGGTGGGGGTGTGTTAGGGAAAGACTAGGTTCTGGAGACAATCTGTTTGGATTCAAATCCCAGCCCCACTAATCACAAGCTGTGTGACCTTGGTATGATGCTTATCTACTCTGCACCTCAGTCTTCTCAATTTGAAAACCAGGACCAAAAATAGTGCCCACATCTTACAGTTGCTTGTGAGGATGGAAAACAGCACCTGGCACAAGGTAAGTGCCCGGTCCATGCCTCCAAGCTTATACAGGACAGAGCAAGTGACAAGGGCAGGGTGCCAAGCAAAGGGTGGAACCAAAATGTACCCTCAAGAATCCAGCAATTTCCTCAATAAGGGAAACACAGTATTACTATATGATCTCGCAATTCCACTCCTAAGTGTGTACCCAAAAGAACTAAAAACAAAAACTTATACACAAATGTTCACAACAGCACTATTGACAAGAACCAAAGGTGGAAACAACATAGATGTCTATCCACTGATGTATGGCTAAACAAAATGTGGTGCATCCAGACAACAGAATATCATTTAGCCACAGAAAGGAATGAAGTACTTACACCTGCTACAATGCGGATGGACCTTGAGAACATTATGCGTGGAAGAAGCCAGACACAAGAGGCAATATAGTGTATCATTCTACTCATATGGAATATACAAAATAGGCCAATCCATAGAAGCAGCAAGCGTGTCAGTGATTCAAGGGGCTGGTGGGAGGGGAGGAGAGAATGGGAGTGACTACTCATGGGTACAGGGTTTCCATTTGGGGTGATGAAAAAGTTCTGGAAGTAGGTAGCAGAGATGTGACGGTACACTTAAAATGATTACAATGGTCAATTTTATCGTATGTGTATTTTACCATATTAAAGGACACAGCATTTAAACCTTTTTCCCCTGAGATGTCTTATGTGGTGAGAAAATGGGGAAACAGGGGGACCAGGCATGGGGGCTTGAAGAGAATGCTGTTATGTGCTGACTTCCATTCCATTCTGTGCTCCTACCTGCCCCTCTCAATTCCCATGCCACACTGCCTGTGGTTTCCCAGCATGCCATCTCCGGGCATTTCTTGGGTGATTCCCTCCACCAGGAGGGCACCCCCTTGCCACCCCAGCACCCTCCCACTTGGGCCTGCCTAACTCCCCTCAGCCTTCAGGACCCACCTCAGTCACTGCCAGTTTGGAAGGCTCTCCCTGGGCTGCCCTCTCCCAGACTGGGTTAACTGACCTTCTCTTTTGGACTCCCACCTGTCCCCATGCACCTACCCTTTGTCAAAGCACCATGCTCTGTGCATTCCAGACAGAGCTTCCTCACTCAACTATAAACTTCTTCTTTCATATAAGCACTAAATCTAATTTACCCTTGTATCCCTAGAACTTAGCATGGAATCATTATATAAGTAAACAAATGAGCTAAAAGTATAAACTATTATCCAGAAATCATGAGAAAGCAAATAAAAGTTAGTACAAATAAGGGTGACTCAATTTCTAGATAATGTAACCCTACTCCTACTCCCCCAACCCCCGGCCCCTCACACACACACACACACACAACACCTCCCCAGGGTAAAGGACCATGAGACCCCAAGCAGACATTAACCAGGTCAACTCAAACTACCAGCAAGATCCTATATTAGGAAAGTCATGGGGTAGGGAGCCATGAGGTCCTAATCCCAGTTTAGAGTAGACAGTCTGGCCTCAGATTCAATCACAACTACCTTTATTGACAGAGCCAAGCACTAGGCTCTTCCCACCTCTTACCTAATTCAGACCTGCAGAAATGAAACCCATGTTACAGAGGAGGAAACTGAGGCTCCAGGATGTCAGCAGTGTGCCCAGATCACACAGCTAATATTCAACACCACTGGCATTTGAAGCCAAAACTTGTGATGTTTAAATTCATTTCCTCTCCCTCTGGCAATATCTACATGGTTGGCTCTCCAATCCTCTCACAAACATGAGAAGGCCAGAGATACAGGCAATGCTGAGAACAGACCCTCATGGTACTAGACTTACCTACCTGAAGGCTGGTCGGTCCTGTCCTAAGAGCTCAGTTCAAACAATAAAGTCATTGACTAGGATGAGAAACAAGACAAAAGAAAAAAGATCCTCAGGAAAAGAAGCATAAAGATTTGTTCTAGCTACTGTACTCACTATTTGTGTGTCTTTCAGTAGTAAGTCTAGAGCTCTCTGTGGCTTTTAAATTTTTTCAATTTGCAAAAAAAAAAAAATCATCCAACACAAAATGGAGTAGATCATCTCCAAGATCTCTTCTAACTCTAAGGCTCTAATGCTATAACGACTCACACCTGCCCGGGAAGGATCTAGAAAAGTGGCCATCTTGTCCATAATCACTTAGCGGAAGTTACACTTGGAGCAGACAACATTGTCTGTTAGGCTGATGCAATGTGCAAAGTTGAGCCACCATCAACTTTTCTCTCGGAGTGTCTTATATCAATGCCCTACACACTCCCTATACCAGGAGTGGGCAAAAAAGGAAAGACGCGTTGAGTCTGCTCCTATCACGTATTCTACAGAAGATCTGTAACATAATGTAGCTCAGCAGCACCCAAAATTCTGTCATTCTCTCCCACTTCCTGATTTCTGCATCCGTGTCTGCATCCCCTGCACTAATATTCAGGGCACACTATCCTTGAAATCAACTTGAAATTGTCTTGCTTTTTTCAAATTAGCATTGTCCTGGGCAACAATATCTGTGAAATCACAAGCTCTGATGTGCTAGTTCTATTTTTTCACAAGAGCATTCAAATGCATAACTATAATAAGAACTGCGTCTGTGTCCCTCCTCAAAGCGTCTTTTAGCCCACCAGTATTGAGGTACTGTAAAACACAGCAGTAGCTCACTTAGCCTTCACCAGCAAACCTCTTAGGCCAAACAAGGCTATTTTCTACCATTTTTGAGAATTTAAACCAAGACTCTGGGAAGCTCATGTTTAAGGTGACACAGTCAAAAGTTCCACTGCAGAGCTGCAAACTTGGGTGTGCCTGATTCCAAATCCCAAGTCTTTGCCACTCTTACAAGCATCCAGCTTAGATAACGGTTACAGGGGTGAATGAAAGTCAAGAGATTTAAATAATGCCAATGACCTTTATCACCTATTCTACTTAATCCTGACCAAAGAACTTGACAGCAAGATTTTTCCACAACAATCTGAAATGAGAGTAATTCATCTATGTACGAGTAGAGCTGACAGCCATCATATCGGAATGGACAGAAGGGGAGCACTGTATGAAGCCGGTACCCCTCACTCACACTGGCAAGGTCAAGGTTTATGCCCCATCCAGGGAGCGCAGGGTTCAGGTTGTCCCAGTCCAGAGGCTGCGCCACTGGCCCTGCCAGTCCTCCTAAAAAGGCACAGCTTAGTCACAAGGGACTCTGGCTGTGCATGTGCGTGACTCAGCACAGATTTGTCAGGTCTCCAGGGTGAACAATGGCAAGAGCATGTGGGGTCAGCAGGGTCATCCATGAACACAAGAACACCCAGCCCCTCACACAGAAAGCCACCAAAAAAGGGGGTGTCCAACTCAGCCTGAAAAATGCAAAAACCAGGAGTGCCAGCGCTCAAGGTCATTTGGTCTGACCCCACATAAGACAGCAGGGAAAACCAGAGCCAGGAAAAAGGCAGCGAGGGACTTGCCCAAGGGCACTCAGCTGTGTCAGGCTGGCACTGGGAGGAAGTGTCCCTACAGCTTCCTGCAGAGTCAGCAGCCCTAGGCACAATACTTCTCTTTGCCCACGTGGCACTGAGGAAATTGCCAATTACAGAGCCAGTCCCTAAATCCAGGAATCAATAAAGTATAAGTGGAGAGCCCGGTTACCCGTATGAATTCAACAACAACAACAAAGAAAAATGAAGATGAAAACTACCCAGCTCATTATACCTCTGAATCATTTTCCAGTTACAAGTCAATATGCATCAGAAATAATCTCCTCCAAGAAGCAGCAATTGGGGGAGAAATGCACAGAATCGTGCCTGGAGAAAGAAGAGGCTTGCATTCATTTCAACATGATGAGAAACCCCTGTGTGTCACGCAATATGCCAACTGCAGAAGGATCCCCCAAGCAGGCGTGTGCTAACACGTCATTTGACTCCAACACGAGATGACTTTGAGCTTCCCATGATGTGTGCCAAAGGGACAGATTTTCCCCTGCAGGGCAGTGGGCTCACTGGACCATCTGACCAAGCCAGGAAGGCAAGAGACTGGCAGTGGATTAGGGATTGACCAGCAAATGAAAACACAGAGTTGCTCGGTTCAAAGGACACTCATTGGGTGGGAAGGAGCTAGGGTCAGTCTAATTCTTCCTGGTTTGTTTTTTTTTTTAACTTATTTAAAGCCTGTAGAACGTCTCCCTCCAAATTTTACTCAAGAACCAGTCAATGGCCAAACTCCACTCAAAAGAGAAAACACAAACACTAATGTCTCATGTACTGAGTATTTGTGAAGCAGGATTAGGATTTCCTAGGTTTGTTTGTATTGTGGTGGTGGTGGTGTCGGGGTGAGGAAGGACAGTTAAATGATTTTCAGCAGGATTTCACAATCTCTTCATTTAACAGATAAAGCAAGCATGACAAAGAAGCAAATGACTTTTTGAAAATAACCCAGATGGTCAACAGTAGAGCCAAAACTAGAATCCAAGTGGAAAAATCCAGATTTAACTTTATGAGACCCTGATTTCAGAGCCCAGGCCAGCTTCATGACCCTGAAAGATGTCCCCAAAAGCTGTCATGCTTCTCTGAGTATGTTTTCTTGGCAACCTAAAATCACTGTCTTCCTTGGCTCTTCTACCATCTGTAATTAATTAATTCTATAACTCTCGTTGAAGACTTTTTCCCCTGCAAGAAGAGAAGCTCTACTGTTATGCTCAGAATATAGGAAGTGATTAAAAGTATTTGTAGCGTGAATGCATGTGTATTTCTGGTAGATGAACATTCATGCATTCAACAAAGGCTGACCATCCATGCTTTGACAGGCCCAGTCCCTTCATCATTCGGCGTTACTAACGCACTCTTAGTATTCTGACAAGGTCATCCCATGCAAGTGGGGAATTCAACCAGATCAAACACAACCTGAGCCCAAGGAGCAGAGAGTCTCTTGGGAATACCAGCCAACACATGGAAGAGGCTACATGACACAGGAGAGAGGGCACCTGGGAAGCTGGAGCTCCTGGTCTAGTTTCCCATCCCCATCATGATTATATGGCTTTGGACAAATCATTTAGCTTCTCTAGGATTTGACTTCCTCATTTGCAAATGCAAGCCAAACAAGAGGCAAACAGGCATCCCAGGAGGAGGAGCAGTAAAGACTGAAAGCAGGAATCCTGAGGGTCCTGACTTCCTTGAGTACAGGGACCAGTCTTCCTTCTCATATCCCACCACCCCTCCTCCACCTTGTGTGCCAGGCTCTGCCCCTACCCCTCCTCTGCATCATTGCCCAAAGGATTCACTGAACCCCATAAATGGGTCATTCCTCCAGTCAATGACTTTCAAAGATCCCTCTGATGAAAGCCAATGCCAACCAGGGTTTCCCAAATCCTGGCAAAGGAAGGTTGACTGCCTCCTGCTTAGGAGAGAATCACCTGTTGCTCGTTGATAAATAGGGGTGAATTATAGGAGGCTAGAAATGTGAGGCTGTTCCTTACCACCTCATGACCACTTCTACTGAGTCTAAAACTCCAAATCTCTAAAAGGCATCCATTTTTCTTAGTTTCATGCCTGACTGTTTTACTCCTGATTACAGGAGAGAGACCCTTTCCCTCTAATGCTCCATCTGTTCCATAGCTTATCCACTATGCTATCCAATGCTGGCCTTGGGCTGGCAGCCCCTGCCAAGGGCATACTCAAGCAGGGCAGTCAGGTAACTTCAGACTGGGCTTCTCCATCAGGGAGCTACCAGGCTCCTCCCCAGTCTCTCCCCAGACAAGCAAACACCCAGCTCTACACTCATTCTAGAAACCTAAAGATAAAACCATTAAAAAAACATTTAGAGCCAGGCTTGGTGGCTTAGCCTGTAATCCCGGCGCTTTGGGAGGCTGAGGTGAGTGGATTGCCTGAGCCCGTGGGTTCGAGACCCGCTTGGGCAACTTGGCAAGCCCTCATCTCTACAATAAATCAAAAAAATTAGCCGGACATGGTAGCGCATGCCTATAGTTCCAGCTACTTGGAAGGCTGAGGTGGAAGGATTGCTGGAGCCCAGCAGGTCGAGGCTGCGGTGGCCAGGAGCAGCCATTGCACTCCAGTCTGGGTGACAGAGTGAGAATCCAACTCAAAAAAAAAAGAAAACATTTAGCTCAGAGATGATTGTTGTTATATTATTTCTAAAAGCCAAACAGCATAAACAGCCTAAATATTATACACTAGAGAAATGATAACAGCTATATCAACTAGAATACAGTCATAAAAAAGTTTGCGTAAAGTACATTTGTTATTGTAACTAGGAGAGAAAGGCAGCATATAAAATTGAATAAAGGGTACAATCAGAGCTAAAGAAATGGAAATAATTTAAAAATCTGTACAAAGAAGCTTAAAATGCATTAAAAGGTAATCAACTAGTGTCTCTAAGAAGAAACTAGACATGAAGTACTTTCTCTACCCATAGTTGTATATATTTATAACAGCCAAACATAAACATTATGTTTGAAAAAACATCTAATTTGCCCTAGGGAAACACAATATAGTTAGAAAATGCAGGGATCTTGGCATCAAAAGTTCTGAGTTTGAGGTCCAGGTCTGTCTGTTCACAAAAGCACATGACCTTAGAAAATTAAAAGTCCTTTGCTTCTATTTCTTAACTACAGTCTATACCTACAACCCACACCTACAACCTATACCTAACACTAACACTTAAAACCTATAACTACAACCTACAACCCATACCTAACACTAACACTTAAAACCTATATCTACAAACTACAACCCATACCTACAACCTATACCTAACACTAACCTATATCTACAACCTATACCCTAAATCTACAACCTATAGAATACACTTATAACCCAAAACCTACATCCTGTATCTACAACCCATAGCCTACAACCTACAACTACAACCTAAATCTACAACCTATAGCACACACTTACAATCCACAAACTACATCTTATAACTATAATTCATAGCCTACAACCTAAATCTGCAACCTATAGCATACACATACAACCTATGACTTACAACCTACACCTGAAAACTACAGACACAGTATAAAGGTCATGGGGATTATTCAAGTACCAATCTTTGCATGAATATGTTATATGAACTTGAGACACAAAATTATTATGATTTCTTGAGATTTACACAGACACGAACACTTTAATATCAGCTACACATCAGTTACTAAGTGCATCTTAATTCAAGAAGGAACAGCTGACATTCCAAAAACTTCATACAAGAGATCAAAAGTCAAAATATCTACCATACGACTACTGTTCATCTACCCCATACTTCTCAGGACCTATCAGGTTTGATCCAAGATGTTTACCATCCTCCTTTTGAAAAATATAGATAGAGAAAGCTTAAATTTCATTTTTTAAGAGATAACTATTATCAAAGAGTCTGAAAATAAATGCTGGTGAAGATGTAGAGAACAGGGAACATCTATACACTGTTAGCCAGAATGTAAATTAATACAACCACTATGGAAAACATTATGGAGGTTCCTCAAAAAACTAAAAATAGAACTGCCATATGATCCAGCAATTCCACTTCTGGGCATATACCCAAAAGAAAGGAAACCATTGTACTGAAGAAATATCTGCACTCCCATGTTTATTGCAGCTTATTCACAATGGCCAAGATATGGAACCAACCTCAGTGTCCATTAAAGGACAAATGGATAAATAAAGTGTGTTATATATGCACAATGGAATATTATTCAGACATAAAAAGAATAAAATCCTGTCATTTGCAGCAACATAGATAGAACCAGAGGACATTATATCAAGTAAAGTAAACCAAGCACATGCAAGTTCTCACTCATATGTAGAAGCTAAAAAAAACTGATCTTATGGAGATAGTGAGTAGAATGGTAGTTACCAGAGGCTAGGAAGGGTAGTGGGAAGGGGTTGGTTAGTGGGCACAAAAATATAGTTAGATAGAGGAATAAAATCTAGTGTTCGGTAGCACAGCAGGATAACTATAGTTAACAATAATTTATTCTATATTTCAAAATAACTAGAAGATCTGAAACATTCCCAACAGAAAGAAATGATAAGTGTTTGAGGTGGTAGCATCCCAGTAATCCAGATTTGATCATTATGTATTTTATGGCTGTAACAAAATACCACATGTACCCCATAAATATGTTCAACTATTATATATCAATAAAAAATTTTTTAAAAAAAAAATAACAAATAAAGAAAAGGAAAACACATACTGGCAGGTGCATTTTGTATAATTATTTGGCTTGGCAACTACTCTTCATCTAGAGATATAGTTTAGAATTTTCCCTCAGGTGAGGGCATAGCTCCTGGCATCTAAAAGCAGGAGGAAGTCAGCATCCTTTCTTTTTTTTTTTGAGTTGGAGTCTCACTCTGTCACCCAGACTGGAGTGCAGTGGCCACTCCCGGCCACCGCAGCCTCAACCTGCTGGGCTCCAGCGATTCTTCCGCCTCAACCTTCCAAGTAGCTGGAACTACAGGCGAGCGCTACCACACCCAGCTAATTTTTTTATTTATTGTAGAGATGAGGTCTCACCAAGTTGCCCAGGCGGGTCTCAAACCTGCGGGCTCAGGCAATTCACTCACCTCAGCCTCCCAAGGCGCGGGATTACAGGCTGAGCCATGGAGCCCGGCTAGCATTCTTTCTTGTTAGAACCAGAGAGCATGGGCTTTCCCAGAGTGCTTACATCCTGCTGTGGTCTTTCTTTCCAGTGGTGGTCAAAACACACTGCCCTGAGACTCAGAGAGTCCCCATAAGATCAAGAGTCTTGCCTCTCTCCTGCAAGATACCACCTCCAGAGTCAAGGCCCTTCTCCTCCACACAGACCTGCTGGTAGGAACAGACGTGGATGAGGCTGAGGCCAAGGCTAGGGTGCAACCCCCACAGGCACCACTCTGCTCTGCCCAGAGGTAAAGCTCTCTGCCTACCTCTGAAGCTGGATTTTCATTCCAGTTCCATCAGGCACAGGTGAGTGATCGAGGGAACATTACCTCAACTCGCTGAGCTGCAAGTTCCTCATTGGTGGTATTAATACCTATTCTTTTAAATCACTTAGAATGTGCTAGATACAAAGCTAAGGGTTTTAGAACCGCAAACTCTATTCCTTGCAAGTGTTTTATTATGAGAACAGCTGGAGATAGTATTACTATCACCCCCATTTAAAGATGAGGAAGTAGAGGCACAGAGAGGTGAGTAACTGGCTCAGGGTCCTACAGCAGGAAGGTAAGATTGCAACTAGGTTGTATGTTTCCCATACTCTGATGTGTCAGCGGGAAACAAAAATGCCCACTTCACAGGTCGTTGTCTAGATTTTAAAAGACAACTATCTAAAACATCATAGTGGGTCCTCAATAAGTAAGAGTTAGTATTATCTACGTTTTCATCCCCAATGCAGCCAAAGTGCACACTTTTCACCCGACAGCCATTTTGACAACGCTTTCAGTTAAACTCAAGGAGGATGCATGATTCAACATAGCCAATGACAGAAATAAGAAACGCAACGCAAAGCTTACTACATGAGTGTGACATTCTGGGGCAGACACTGTATCCATCTTATTTCTGAGTGATTTTTCAAGACCTCATTTTCAAGACCTGGAAAAAAAATGTGTGTTGACTCTAGTTTGTTTCCTTCACAGAAACAAACTCCTGATGATTTTACATTCATGTTTATTTTCTTTTCTTTTTTTTTTTTGAGTTGGAGTCTCACTCTGTCACCCAGACTGGAGTGCAGTGGCATGCTCGCAGCCACCACAGCCTCGACTTGCTGGGCTCCGGCGATCCTTCCACCTCAGCCTTCCAAGTAGCTGGAACTATAGGCGCGCGCTAGCATACCCGGCTATTTTTTTTTTTTATTTATTGTAGAGATGAGGTCTCGCCAAGTTGCCCAGGTGGGTCTCGAACCCGTGGGCTCAGGCAATCCACTCACTTTAGCCTCCCAAAGCACTGGGATTACAGGCTGAGCCACCGAGCCTGGCTCATGTTTATTTTCAAGAGACAGTCATAAACATTGAGTGTCACTGATTCTAAAACTTCCAAGGGCACACAAGGAGTCCCAGGGACCATGTCACCTAACTCAATACCCCCAAGATCTCTGAATGGCCCAAGAACCAAACTTCCCTTCTGCTCCATCATCTTCCCTTGCATCTTTAATTTCAGTGACAGAAAAATGCCTTCTTTTCGGAAGCACCAACGCAAGGACATGTTCATCTGCCATGAGGACTCCTCCCCTAGCAGAACCAAGCTGAGTGTGCAGTGCCCACGTCCTGCCATGGGAGAAGGTGCATCCTCACCACCTCTCCTTGGCTCACCATCCCCAAACCACAGACAACTGCCAGACAGGGCCTGAGAAGGGCTCTTCTGGAGTCCAAGACACATGAGCTTGCTTAGAGAGCATCTTCCATACCGAGATCCTCCCCTGGCTACAGAAAAACTATAATCACTCAGAATTCTCTCTTTCTGACTTAGAGTTTCTGAGTTTACTCAAGGATACCTAAAATCTCTCAATCTCACTTACTCTCTGTCCCTGAATCTTTTTCATTCTCATTGCCTTTAAAGGAAGAAATATTTTTTAAAAAATGGATCCAGCACTGAGATGCTGGGAACAATCTGTTATTAAGAATGTAACAGCTCCTAAGGAGCCATTAGAGTCTTACTGGTGACACTGGCCCTCCTGTCACCCAAATCATCGCCATGGGCCATTCGGACCATAAAACACTGTGTGCTCCTCCGCAGACCACGCACATTCTTTATGGTTCTCCCTTACTGAGGTTTTGGCAGGGCTCAGTGGGAGTGGGATGGGATTCTGCGTCAGATACGATCGTGGACAAGCAGGCTGCTGGCAGGGTGGGGCCTCTGGGAAGGTGTTCTACACACACTCTCTCTCTCTCACACACACACATACATGCTCTACACACACAATTCCCATCCTACACACACACACACACACACCACACACACACACACACACACACACATACACACACACACACCCCATATATGTGCTCTACCCTACACACTCCCATACACACACACACTCACACTCTTGCCTTTGGCCACCAGCACCCAGGAAAACCCACTGTGGCCTCCCAGGCCAGGATTCCCCACCAAGTTCCTTGGCCGTAGAAGTGGTCCCATGCTCCCTTTGCTCAGATCTCTTCCAACTTTGGAGCCTTCATCCATATCATTATTTCCATCTGGACTCCTGAGTCAGCCAGATCTCAGTTAGAATCCCAGTGCCACCACTTGCTAGCTAACTTAACCCCTCTGAACCTCAGTTTCTCCAAATGTGTCTTGGAGAGTGCCAGTACTTGACTCCGGAACTGATAGGAAGCCAGTTCTCACCAACCTAGCAGACCATGAGCCCTGAGCCTATGAGCCCCACATGCTTCCTACTCGTGTTCCTCCTCCATAGACTCCCTGGATCTCCTCACAACCTAAGGACTAAAAGGTTAAAATCTGACCCAACAAGGGGCCTCTAGAACCCTGTTCTAGCTCCACAAAAGGTATTAATCTGATTGATCCCAGCAGGTCAGGGACTGGTTGTTAAGCTCTTGATTAAGTGGGACACTGTATGTGGCGTGGTTAGCGCAGGTTTCAGCAAGGAGGCCCTGCTTAGTACAAGTTACTACCAAGGGTGGGCAGCCCTGCAAGCAAGTCTCTCCTCCTGATGAACAATGACCTATCTCCTCATGCTACCACTCACGGTCCTGCACCTGCTTGCAAGGCTGAACAGATTCTAATATGGGGCTGAACAGATTCTAATATGGGGTCCAGGAGACTTACACCAACCATATATCAGCTCCCCCATGTTAGGCAAGAAGCAGATGTCTCCAAGGAACCCTCTTTTCTTTAACTCTCTCTCCTCTTGAAAGCCTGCAAGGCTGTTCTCTCATTTGCCCTTCCCAGTTTCCCCATGAGTTAGCATGGCCAGGTGTCATTATTCTGCATTTTATAGATGGAGAAGTACCCAAGTCAGGCGGCTTGTCCTAGATCACGCAGAGATGAAGATGGAATTAAAGCCCAGGTCTCCACTCCTGACCACTAAATACCTTCATTTCTAAGTCTACATAGGTAGGAAAAGTGAGTGGCCTAAGACCACTCTGGTAATGGAGTGAGGAGGTAAGGCAGAACTGAGCTTGGGGACAGGAACTCTATCCTCTCTAAGGTAGATCTTGGAGACACTCTTCAAGAACGGAAACCAGCTCTGGCAGCGCCCCTCATCCCCAGATGTCCCCACCCTATTCCTGGTCTCTGCTATGTTCAGGGTCGATCAGGAATGGGCAACCTAGGCCCTAGGGAGGCATGGGCAAATTCCCAGCCCTAATTCTTCATCTCATACTCAGTCTGTGGGCCCCAGGCATGGGTTTCGCCCCCTCTCAGAGTGTCTGCACCACCCACCCATGCAAATGCTGTGGCCACTGAGGAAAAGTAAAGCAAAGCTTGTTGCCATCCTAGCCCTGCTTCGTAATCTGCCCTTTGCATTGTCAGGGAAGCAGTGGGAATACAGCTACACTACCTGATGGTACAACTAAAAAAAACCAGCTAAAGGGGCCCACAGACTCCCACCTGTCCTCTCCTACCCGCCTCTCAAGGAGAGCAGCAGGGAGCTGCTGTTTCTTTTTTCTCCCACCCCAAGAAGATCAATATGCTGTGCAAAAACAACTCCATCCAGCAAAGCTCTACTTCACACCTACCTCCATCTGGACCATCCCTCAGCGCGTTCCCCTAATCCACCGATAATTCCTCCCAGAGTCATCATGATTGATTTCACAGTCCCGGGTCGCCTCCTGTCAAGGTCTTCCCTAGCCATGTGGAACAGAGCAGTCACACTCACATGCAGTCCATGAAAGTTTTGGATCAAGGGTCAGAGCCAGAGAGACATATGCCCAGAACTGGTTTTTAGGGGAACAATGCAAGGATGGGATGCTTTAAAAGAGAAGTTGAGCTAGGTATCCATGTAATAGCTACCAACTATTGAACATCATCTATGGGCTAGGCACTTTGCAGAATTTTTTCATCCAATACTCAGTGTAACATTTTACAAATGGGTAAACTCATATAAAAAGATGCTGTCATCAGCCCAGGGGAAAAATGTACCAGGACACAGGGCTATCTCTACTAACAGCCCCTCCTTTGGGAAAAAATGGCACTGCACAGACTACATTTTGTTCTGGATAATTTTCACAATGTTTAGCTTCTTAATAACATAACCATGGATAAAAATAATACTTGGAAGCCGGGCTCGGTGGCTCAGCCTGTAATCCCACGCCTTGGGAGGCTGAGGTGAGTGGAATGTCTGAGCCTGCAGGTTCGAGACCCGCCTGGGCAACTTAGTGAGACCTCATCTCTACAATAAATCAAAAAATTTGCCAGGCATGGTAGCGCGCGCCTGTAGTTCCAGCTACTTGGAAGGCTGAGGCAGAAGGATCGCCAGAGCCCAGCAGGTCGAGGCTGCGGTGGCCGGGAGCAGTCACTGCACTCCAGTCTGGGCGACAGAATGAGACTCCAACTCAAATAATAATAATAATAATAATACTTGGAGGCATTTTAGGTAAAACAATGTGTCAATTGTAGTGTTGGCAGTAGTAAGTGAATGACAGGTAACTGGAATTTATTATGCATTATATTGCATTTATTATACAATATAATGACTGTCAGAATACTTTGGATACAGACTGAGTACTCTGCATATGTAATTTTAGTAAAAATACTATACCATTTTAATATTCCTAGACAAATTTATGGGTAAGTATGTATGCCAAAAATTTTAAAGTAATCACTGAGAGAAAATAATATGATCCATAGCTTGTGAAAGGAAAAAAGGAAGGAATGTGTAACTATCCATTTAACATAAAACAGGAAAGAAGAAAAAGATGAGCAAAGAAAAGGATAAGCAAACAGAAGATCAAAATAAAATGGTTGGAACAAAAAACATCATATATTGTGTCAGTAATAATAAACATAAATGATCAAATTTACCTGTTCAAAAACTGAGATTTTCAGACTGGATGGAAAAGTTAAACAAAAATCAGTTTAGTGATTGTAAGACATGCCTCTTAAGGCAAAGGCTTATTAAAGGGTTGGCAATTAAAAAGCACAAAAATAATATTCCAGACAAACACTACTCAAAAGAAAGTTGATGTAACATGTAATTAATATCAAAAAAAGTAATTTTGGCTCTCAAAACAATAAAAGGTTGATTTAAAATCTCTATTTTCCACGAGGAGACTGAGGAAAAGAAAAGTTAGGTTACTTGCTCAAGGTCACACAGGCATCAGGGGCAGAAGAAGGATTCATATTCAGGTTTCCATTACTCAAAAGTTCGTGCTTGCAACCACAATATTTTATTAGTCTAAGCAGCATTACCTTGGAAAATATTTAGTGGATGGAAAATACATGTTCCATAAACAAGATTTGGAGTATGAGTAAGATGAATGGAGAATGGGTCATCAGCCACAAAAGTACATAAGAAAACAATCTCCTAGTTTTCAATCCTGGGAGTACACTAGATAGTACACCTGAGGGAGCTCAAAGAAAAGACCAGTGGTTTGGGCCCTATCCCAGAACAATTAACACCACATGTCTAAGGGTGAGGCCCAGACATTATTTTAAAAGCTTCCCAAGTGACTTGAATGCACAGCCTGGATTGAGAATGACTTATCTACACACAAACTCAAGGGCAGGCTTCTATGAGATGGAGGATATTTTTAGGTCACTGTGAAACCTCTGCTATGGTTTGAAGATGTGTGTCCCTTCAAAATTCATATGTTGAAATCTTAACTTTCACGAATGGGTTAGTGTCCTCAGAAGAGATCTCAGAGGGCTGCCTTGCCTCTTCCACCAAGTAAGGATGCTAGTTAGAAGCCACCATTTATGAACCAGGAAGTGGGTGCTCACCAGCACTTTGATCCTGGACTTTTCAGTCTCCAGAATCATGATAAATAAATTTCTGTTGTTTATAAGTCACTAGTCTAAGGCATTTTTCTTATAGTGGCCCAAATGGACTAAGACATCTCCTACCTACAATTTTTTAAAAAAGTAATGAGAATAAGGGGAAATGTGACACCTTCCTCTGCATAGTGAGGGGAAGTTGTGCCCTGGAATATGACAGAATCCCTGTGCTAACACCCCCTCCCTGTTTCTTAAGGAGAACACAATGAATCACAGTATCTTAAGGTTGGAAAGACTCTTAGGGGAAACTTAAAATGGATCCCAGACTTGGCCGATTGTTAGAATTGCCTTGGAAGCTTTGTAAAAATATAGATTTCTGTGCCCACTCCTAAGGGAATCTAATTCCGTATATCTGCCTTGAGCCTGGAAAACTTCTTTTTTTTTTAAGATACTCAGGGAGGCTTTTGGAGAAGGATGGCAGAGTAGAGCCAGGTCTCAATAACTCCCAGTCCCAATATATAATTAAGAAAAAAAAAAGGAAGAAGAAGGAAGGAAGCTAGCAACAACAACAAAAAAAAATTGTCACATCCTTATGCCATCAACATCTATAGGTAGAGACCTGGGGTGAGGACAGAAGGATAGGATTTGGTGTGATTTGTGGAATTTCTAACTCCACCCCATACCCCAGAAGCATTATTGCTGAGGCCAAAATCCTGAGATTTCTCACTAATTACCAACTATTTGTAGAGAAGCAGACAGTGGGTATATCACTCTTTTTTTCCTTTTCTAATATAATAGGGAGAAAGTAGGTGGGCAAATAGGAAACTATTAGGAAGAGAGCTATAAAACAGCTGCCTAATCAGGGGTCTCTCTCTCTCCTCCCACCCCCTTCTGTCTCTGGTAAAAGCATAGGCTCCAGGGCTCTTAATGGAGGAGATTATCTAAATGTCAAGGGCATCCCTTCTTGGAAGATGGTGTATCCCATTAGCGGAGCAAACTTTGGAACAAGACATTTAATAAAATCTCAGGAGAGCAGAATGCAGTCCTACCCAAAGGAACACATAGCTTTAACTGGGACTTACCTCCCTTAACTCCCATGTTTCCCTAGAATGCTCTCAGGCACCACAAACAATCTCAAACTGCAGCTCAGACACCATGGCAGAGATTTCAGGTAAGTGACAGTCAAAAGTACTTGCCCACAGTATCACAGTAATTAAAAGAATGAACAGAGCTACTCGAATTAAGCATAAGCAAGATAAAATATGCAGCATTTATGAACACATATTTCAGGGGGAAATAGGGAACACAGTATCCAGAAGATGAAGAATCCTGTCTAGAAGAAAACAGAACCGAAGTAACAGAGGACATTCCCTATGAATGCTTAATGCTATAAAATAAATTAATAAGAACATATGCTCAATAAAACAAGAAAAGTTAGATTACAGGTCAAATAAAACAAACCAAAGACCAAAATAATACTATTTTGGATTTTCAAATAAATTAGAACAGAAAGAATACAACTGGAAATTGAATTCCTGAATGGGGAAACACTTGATTCTAAACAACTCTGGTACTTATTAGATATTATCAGCCTTAACAATTTAAAAATAATGCTATTATTAAAATAAAAAAGGGAGTAGGAGGAAGGAGGAAGTATGTGATTGCTAATTTCTTCATCGTTTATAGCATGGACTGAGAAATTTAAAACTGAAATGAGGTATTAACAGAAAGTAACAACTCCAACCTCTTAATGTTTTTCTTTACCTTAGTGAGCTCTTTTAGAAAATGTTTCAATGAAGAAATATTTTTCCAGAGCTCAGCACTTCCTTCGGATGTACGTGTTTCCTCTTACAAAATTAAGCAATGTAAGTTAATCCTCTTTGTAAAAATTGGGATGTAGCGTGTGATCCCATTATTCTAAAATTACTCCTGTCAATCTATGATCTATGTATTCTTCCATCTCCCTCTCTTTCTGCGTGTGCATGTGTGTGTGTCTATTAAAAAATTAAATTATTTTCTCCTAATGTTCAGGATGATTATTTCTAGGTGGTGAGATTTTTTATTAATTTTTAAATTTATTCTCTGAATTTTGCTACTGCTTGAATTACTTACAGTGAATAAGTTCAAAAACAACTTCATAATTTTTTTTTGAGTTAGAGTCTCACTGTGTCACCCAAAGTGGAGTGCAGTGGTACGCACCCGGCCACCACAGCCTCGATCTGCTGGGCTCCGGCGATCCTTCCGCCTCAGCCTTCCAAGTAGCTGGAACTACAGGCACGCGCTACCGTACCCAGCTAATTTTTTTGATTTATTGTAGAGATGAGGTCTCGCCAAGTTGCCCAGGCGGGTCTCGAACCCACGGGCTCAGGCAATCCACTCACCTCAGCCTCCCAAAGCACTGGGATTACAGACTGAGCCAGCGAGCCCGGCAACTTCATAATTTTTAAAAGGAAAAACATCCCAGGTGGTTGAGATGACCACAACTAAGTCTGAGGACCACTGAACCTGGCCCAGGAATCTCCATGTATCACTCCTGAGAATATGCCATCTGCCAAGCTGCTGTCAAAATCTCCAGTGATGACGAAGCGCTCACTAGCCCCAAATACCCCATCCTACTGCAAGGCAACCTCAATGTTACAGTACCACAAATTTTCTTCCCGTTACTACCCTACCTTGTAGTAATAACACCCACCTTTTATTAAATTTTCATAATTATGAACTAAGCATATTTGCCTATATTCTCCTTTTGAAATCCTCAGAGCAACTATGAACTTATGAGGTTTCATTACCGTTCTGCCCACTTTCCTGTTGAAGAGATGGAAGCCCACAGAAATGAATTCTCCCAAGGTCCCCCAGCTAGTAGGTGGTAGATCTGGGCTTCAACTACCATTGCGGTTGAATTGGAAAACTGTTTTTAACTGAAGTGCTTTGCTAGAAAGTGATGCATTATATTGACCCCAAATTCACCCTTCTATAACTTTTAACCAATGGCACCTACTCTGCTTTCTGGGGACACATCAGAAAAGCCTAATCCTTTTCTATAAGCATTGCCTTCAAATATAGGAAGACAAAAATCATGTGACCCTCATGCGCCCAGCTTTCTTCCTCCCCAAGTGATCCTTCAGCACGTGCAAAATGTACTGAAAAGAGATTACATTTTTTTCTGACCCATGATGAAGCTGTTGAATGACTAGTTTAAATGGAATCATAAAGTTTCCAATATGCACTTAACTATATGCTATCATTTAAGTCCTGCTTTTAAGGAGTTCCTAGTAGTTGGGGTCCTTGGGAAAATCTCCTAAGAGTTTTGTGCCCCAGAAAACTCTCAACTCTCTGGGTTAATGGATGGGTGCAGTGGTGTGGATAAAGTAATTTATATCTGGCATGAAAGTGTATTATATACACTTTTCAATTTATCCTCCTAATTATATTTTTTCAAAGACTGATATTTAAATGAGTTCCTACTCCCCTAACACACACCGACTGACAGTGAGGGGAGGGAAAATAGGATACAAATGTTAAGTAGATTTTCCACCAAGTGTGAATCCTCCATACACAAGCCACTGAGAGCTCTGAGGACTGGGTTGGGGGCTCTCTTTGGTTTATAATCGCCCTAGAATCTGATTTTCATACACAGACGCAATGGCCTGTCCAGCCAGCAGTGGACACTGCCTAACATCTCCTGTGCCAGGAGCCACAAGGCAGCGAGGCCACAGAGGCCTCCTCCCAGGACTTTGAGCGTCCTAGCAGGGTCCTGTTCCAGAAACCGCAATTCCAGGGAAAGATTCTACTGCCTTGGTTTTGCACAGAGGTCAGCAGGCCTCCATCAAAATGCACACCTGTGTTGGCAGCAAGGCCATGGACCAGGGCCTGGAAAACATGGCCTCACGCCTGGGAGAGCACGCCTCGGCATAGAAACAGAGACCCAATATAGCTCAGCTGAGACTGAGTCAGGCCAGTGACCCTACTACCCTGTCCCTAAATCCCCCGTGCAGTGTCCTTGATGTCACCTTCTCAATGTCCTGATATCCAAGTCCCCAGTACCCCAGAGTATACAAATCTCTCTCCATTCTGGTCCCACAGCCCTTCCCCAGGCACGGTCTGAACTCACTCATCCTAGGTACGGCTGTCCCTTGAAGGGGAGGGGAGACACCCAACACCACAGCCCAGAAGGAACCTCCACAGGGAGTCAGTCAAAAGCCAGACGCTAAAATTACATTTTCTCACTCCCTTCTCATTTGGAGGAAAGTCTGTGTGGGGCTGGCTGTGATCACACACTTTCTGCGTAAGTGAGAGAGCTGTCTCAGCTGCCTCCTCCTCCTCCTCCTCCTCCTCCTCCTCCTCTTCTTCCTCGTCCTTGTCCTGTCCCTTTTGTCAAGGCTCACTGCCCAGCTCACTGCCTCCCACTGGCTTACTGGGTGCTAGGGCCCCTCAACTCCGCTAAGAAGCCACAGGAAGCTCTGGTCCACCCAGCCAGGAAAAGGGGAGCAAACCACTGCCTAGCACAGACATATGGACAGAGGAAGCAGGGAAATGGACCATGCTGGGCAGAAGATACCTCATGTAAGGGCAGCAATAAGGGAGCCCTCAGCCTCGAGGAATCCACTAAATCACCAGGACAAGGACAGGGGCAAGACAAGCTCTTCAAAGCAGACAGACCAAGGTATCCAGAGTCTTAGACCACTGCTGTCTGTTCTTCTGGAAAAGCTCACACAGGCAAGTTATTGCCCAAGATTCTAGACATAAGTCCCTTCCCCTGGTCCCCATGCTGGTTGCACATCTCCAACAGGAGAAAAAGAGACAGGTTAACTCAGAAATGCCTGCTCACTGTACTGTAACCTGTCCTTTCAGGCCTCCTTTTTCTTTTTTTTGAGTCAGTGTCTCACTCTGTCACCCAGGCTGGAGTACAGTGGCATGATCACAGCTCACCACTTCCTGAATAGCTGGGACTACAAATGCATGCCACCACACCAACTAATTTTATTTTATTTTTTGTTTGTAGAGACAAAGTGTTGCTATGTTGCCCAGGGTGGTCTCGAACTCCTGTCCTCAAGCAATCCTCCCACCTCAGTCTCCCAGAGTGCTGGGATTACCGGGAAGAGTCACCACTTCTGGCCTCCTTTTCCATCTTAAAATATGATTGCTGGGTGATTCCTTGTCAGGGAAGCACAGACAACCCAGTCTCAAAGATGGTGAGACAGACCTGGACATCAGCAACTGAAGTGTTGTTTTTCTTTATAGGGTGCCTACTATGTGTCAGGACTGTGCCCAGTGCTCTGCAAACCAACTCTCATTCCATCCTCTAGCAGCCGTGAGAATGGTAGTAGCATCCCATCACCAAGCAGGTGAAGCCTGAAGCTCAGAGAGGTCAAGGATCTTGACTGAGGGCCATTACAGTAATGATACATGGCCAGGACACAAATCTAGTCCCAGAAAGCAAGATTTCTCCACCACACCAAATGTTTGATGAGTGTCTATAACTCCACACAGGAAGTCAGCCTAGCCTGGGTAATCCATCAGAGCAGAGGAAGGAAACTCCTCTGTCAAAATGAAGGATGCTAATAGCAAGGGTGTCTCACTGGGAGCGTTCAAATTTCCATAAAAATCTCCTTGTGTAAAGATGAGCTGAAAAAAATCAAGCTGAATCTCCCTCTTAAAAGCTCATACCTCCAGGGATCCAAACATCTACCCTACTGCCTCTCCATAGGCCTGAGATCCTTACCATTGATTATTAAGGAGCCGAGGCCTCGGATGAAGGAACAGAACTGGTCCATTCCATGTCACCCTACCACTAAACCTTAAATAGTATGCCCTAGAACAGACAGCCCTTGCCTTTCATTTTACTTGGTATTAGGAATACAGGAAGGGCAGATGGAGCCAAGAATCCAAGTGCCTGGGCGTTCACAGTAACCCAGCCTTACCCAATATGGAGCCACCCATCCAGGTTCACCTCTCCAAATCAATTGGAATTTTGGATGAAAGCCAGCCTTTCCTCTAGCCAGTAGTCTTTCTATATGAAAGGTACATGTTTCCAGAACCTTTCAGACCCTCTCCTGAGTGGATAGTCTCTGAAAAGTGTTTTGAAGCAGAGACTGAGGAGAGAAGTCAGCATAGAATTGCCTTTTTATTGGATTATCTGACTCAAGCAGCACCCAAGACCAGCAAAAACAAAGGAAATGGGGTACCCAATGACAATCATTTAGAAAAAGGGTCAGTAAACCAGCAGGCTGCGGGCCAAATCCAACCTGCTGTCTGTCTTTGTAAATAAAGTTTTATTGGAACACAATCATGCTTATCTGCTAGGTATTATCTATGGCTAATTTCATGCTACCAAGGCATGGTTGAGTAGCTACAACAGCATGGCCCACCAAGCCTAAAATCATCATCTAGTCTTTTATAGGAAAAAAAAAGTCAACCCTCTAATTTAGAAAAATTTGCAAAAGTTCTACTTTTTGAGCCTTTTTAAAAGCAAATAATATCTCTAGATTATATTTGGTACAGTCTCATATGGAGGGGGAAAAAAGGGCCCCTGAGGTTTCTTTCAACCTCATGGGAAGCCAAAAAAAGGGACAGAGTGCCTGCTACCAGTGTCTCAGGTGACAGACATCCTATTCACAGAAGGACAATCTGTGTACCATCTTAGGGAGGCCAAACCAATATGCATGGTGTGATCACAGCCTCACTGCACACCCACATTCAGCACCTAAAGCCTAATGTGGACAATGCCACCTTCAAGACGGCACGTGGTCCTATGTTCAACCTTCACTGGGCTTGATGGTAGGAAGAAACCATCCCCAAAGCTGTCCCTTGGCAAGATTTCATGCAGCAGATAGCACTAGCTCCAAGCTCCAAAGCTTCTGACTCCCAGCATTCACACATGTAGAGATGTACACATGTAGGTGTCCACAGAGAGGCCCAGAGTCGCAGGGTAAATGGGATCCATGAAGCTGGCCCGATAGTAGCTTAGTGTTTAGCCCCTGCTTCCAGTTTATCTGTGGGCACGTCTTTTTAAAAAACAAAACAAACAAACAAACAAATATATATACACACACACACACAGAGGTTGCCAAAAAAAAGTATACACATTTTAAGAAAGGAAAAAACTGTATTAAAATTGTAATACTTGATATATACTGATAACAAAAGATGAATACAAGTCACATTTTATTTCTGCAATTGCAAGAGATGCTCAGGGTGGTTACCATCAGTGTCCAAACACTTCTGATTATGGCAAACTACTGCAGGACTTGTTGCTAGGCAAGATCTCCCGGATCTTCCCTTGTGCACATCACACTCAGTACCCATTCATCTCAAACTTATCACAAATGCTTGCAATTGTTAGGTGTGTTAGAGGTTCTGTTGCATACTCACTCCTCCATTGTTGTACTTCCACAATGTTCTCCACTTTCAAATACCACTTCAAAACGGTCTTGCTCTCCTTGAACAACAACTATGCTTCTGCCATTTTCTTTGTTCTGCTTGTCGCACGGCGACACTAGCATTCATTTGATTAATGCCGTCTCTTGAGGGAACGTCATACTACACATCGTTACCATAATTCAATTCAGCTTCAAATAGTAATACATAGATAACATCTTTTAAAATGTGTGTTACATTTCTTTGGTACCCCCAGTACCAAATGATACATGTGAATCTTGGTGCAGTGCTCCTGCCTTGATGTGCCAATGCCTCTACTAAAAGTTGTGCCCTTTAAAAAAAAAGAATGAAATCATGTCCTTTTCAGCTGGAGGGCATCATTCTTGTATGTATATAATTTTTTAATTTTAGATTCAAGGGACATGTACCTGTTAGTTATAGAGATATATTGTACGATGGTGGGGTTTGTCCCTCTAACGAGCCCATCATCCAGGGGTTGAGCATGGTACCTAATGGGCGGTTTTTCAGCCCAACACCCCTCTCTGGCCCTCCTCCTTTTAGGAGTCCCCAGTGCCTGTTGTTCCCATCCTTATGTTCATGCATGCCCAGTGTCTGGCTCCCACTTATGAGTAGAGCATGTGGTATTCCATTTTCTGTTTCGGTGATAATTCACTTAGAATGATGGCCTCCGGCTGCATCTACATTGCTGCAAAGGACATTATTTCATTCTTTTTTATGGGCACAACTCTTAATAGAGGCAATAATCCATTAGGGCAGGAGCACTGCACCAAAATTCAGGAGACTTGAGGTCTCATCCCATTTCTGCTGCTGATTCCTTTTGCAACCTTAACAGAGTCACTCTATGTCTCTGGACCTCGGCTTTTTCTTCTGTCAAATGGGTTCACACTATCTGCTTTGTCTCAATCACAGAGCTCAGTCATTCAACAAGTAATTCTTGAGTGTCTGCTATGAGTCAGACACTGTGCTAAACACTTAGGATATGGTGGCAATCAAGATGGACAAATTTCCTGCCTTGTGTAGCTTACACTCTAGGGTTGGGATGGAACCTAAAAGGAAATGCAGCTACGAAAACTTTGAAAAATTATGATGTGTACACTTGTGCCATGGATGGTAATGCTATCTTCCCACTCTGGGCCATTCACGGACTAGACTCACACACAGCAGACCCGCTAGGAAGAGATTGCTGATAACAGTCATTGACTAACCCTATGATCACAAACAGCCCTCCATCCTGAGGTAGGCTTTCTAAATATGTTCACTCTATAAACAAGGAAGCTGAGGCCTGGAGCAGTGATGCTATTTTCCCAGGATTATACAACTAGTCAAAGGCAGAGATGGGAGTAAAACCCAAGCAGTCTGACACTAGGGTGCACATATTTAACCACCAAGCTATCCTGCCTCTATTAAGAAGGAACTATAAACATCCTACCCCTTGTGGTATCTCCCACATTTGCTGAAGGTGCTGAACTTACCGTATTAAATCCTTCCCTCATTATCTTGAGGAGTAAAAACCGTGACCCTCCAGGTGGGGAGGAAGTCTCCCTGGATGGGGAAAGGAAGCTCTCCGTTATTTAAATCATCATACAAGAAGATGGCTTGAACAGGAAAGCAGCACCCAGAATACAGTTTTTAGACACCTTCAAAGGTGGTCCTCACATGTGCCTCTCTTGACAGAGTTGTCCTAGCTGGTGATTTCCAAAAGGGCAGACATCTAGCTGTTGGTTGCAGAGAGAGGAGTGACCCTAGCCCATGGAGGCAGGCCAGGAAATGAGGATGCTGGCAGGGCATCTGTGAGCTAAGAGGAATAAGCTATGCCCTGGAAGACAATTATCTGGCTGTAATACCCTCTGTTTATTTCCTTTTTTCTATCCCCACATTTTTATTCAAGTCCTGTTTAAATGTCCCAGTCAGACTCCCAACACAATATAAGGAATTAGGTAAAGGTTTGAAAGTCATGCACTCAGGCTTGGGGCAACATGGTTAGAGGAAAATGGCACCACCTTAAAACTAGCATCTTGATGGTAGCACTAAATAAATGGCCCATTCCCCCAGAGAAAGGTAAAGCTGGACAGGGACATTCAGCTACCTTTTGCCCTCCCTGGGCATTTACCTCCACTGCCAATCCTGGCGGATGGAAGCATTCGTTTATTCAGCAAGATCACAGCATCCCTTTCAGAAGAGGAGGATGCTAAGAGGGGAGTGAGGATGAGGAAAGAGGAAAGGTGTAAGATTCAGGAGCTGTATGAGAACCCCTGCCCCAGTCATCTGAGATTCTTCCCAGCCGGGCAGTGATGCTCATGTCTACTCCTTCACCACCAGGGCCAGTGTAGAGCGAAAGAGAAGGGAGAACAAAAGAAACAGAAGGCCTCTGGGGAACTCCTGGTGCACCCAGATGGGAGGGTGGAGGGTTGGAGAAGACGGAGGTCTGGACCCGCTCCCAAGCCAAATCGGATCATCTCTCCCCAGAGGCTCCCATCTGATACTGGTTCTGGCTGGAGCTGCCTCGCTTCCAGCACCTGCAGAGCAGACTTCCCCGTGCACGGTTCTGGGTGGTGCCATGACAGCCTGAGCTGTCTTCCTTCTGCTGCTGGAAGCAATGGGAAGTCCCTGGGGCCTCGAGCTCCCTCTGGGATTTCACACTGTTCTCTCCTGCCTTGCTTTCTCTTTTATCTCTTGGATTAATATATCATTGTGCCATCTATCCAGTTGTCAGCATGCCTGTCTGAGCTTTGCGACCTCACGCAGACCCACAGAACCTAGAAGCTGGAAGGGGCCCTGGAAAACATTCCGAAGCAAGCATCTCAACCGACTCAGGCATGCCTCTCCCCAGGGAATGAGCTGTGTCTGAGCAGAGGGAAGGCTGGGAGGCCTGGTGAGGACTGTGTGTACTCCTGAGCGCATTTTCCAGAGTGGAACATTTTTAAGGTAAGATGTTGACATAATCGTTAAGTCCATGAAGGAAGATTCTAGAAGCAGTGTGAAAATAAAACCCTGAGACATGCAGTAAAGATAGTCCAGGTGAAGTACCATGTTTATATACTGCTCTCCCAACACAAGCAGTGCAAAGGCCCTGCCCCCAAGCTTTACCTCCCAAATATAAGACCCCAGCCAAGATTTTAGTGTCAGGGTCATACAAAGCCTACTTACAGAACATATTCATGGGGTATAAAATTGATTCAAAGATATGAAGAGAAGGTATTTTTGTTTAATTTAATTTAATTTAATTTAATTTTTTTAAGGCAGGGTCTTGCTATGTTGCCCACACTGGTCTCAAACTCTTGGGCTCAAGCAATCCTCCCACCCAGCTAACCCTATTTTTATATTAAATAAAACACATAGGCCAGGCTCGGTGACTCAGCCTGTAATCCCAGCACTTTGGGAGGCCGAGGCGAGAGGATTGCCTGAGCCCGTGGGTATCGATACCCACCCAGGCAGCTTGGCAAGACCTCGTCTCTACAATAAATAAAAAATTAGCCAGGTGTGGTAGCGTGTGTTAGCAAGATAGTCACAAACCTCCCTGAGCCAAGGTGGGAAAATGTTCCTTGGACAAATCTATATCCAGATGAAAATTCTTAAAAGCTACAAGCTCTAATAGTCTCATTTTACAAATGGGAAAACTGAGACCCACAGAACGAAAAGCAGAAACAGACCTGCCCCCAAGCCCCTGAGCACCATGATCAATGATTTTTCCATTAACATATCACCTCTTCCAACCTGAGGCAGCCTCATCCAAGGAGCCAAGAACTTTTTCCAACTTAACTGGTCCTACCCAGGTCCCAGCTCAGTATACTACTAAGATGTATCCTTAACTAAGTTATTTCTGATAAGCACCATGATGCTTCAAGATTCCAGGCAGGGTTTAACTGATGCTGCAGTCTTGAGCCATCAGGGAAAATCCTCTTACCCCAAAGCATGGCATGTGAGGAGCACCCAGGAAGGACAGGTACCCTATAACCCAGCCTGACCGGCACATCTAATCTGGCCATTACCCAGAGGGCAGATGCATATCCAGAAGGCACCTTCTGGGGATGGCTCTAGAAAGCAGATTTCGACAGAGAGGACGCTACAGTCCTAAGCTTATCAATGCTTGCACAGCCCAGTCCCACTGAAAGGTCAGAAGTGGCCAGGAGGAGATTAAATGTCAGTGACAGAGGCCTAGACCTCCCTAAGCCACCATGAGAAAAAATTCCCTGAACAAAAGTGCAACTTCTAGGCATTTCTGAAACCCAGAGTGGTAAGGAAAAAAATTGGATGGAGAAGGCTAGAAAGCTAGATTGCCGGCCAAGAGATGGAGAAAGCTCTCTGAGCAGAGAGCCTGGCTACTACAAAGAGGCATGGAAGCATCTGGAGGCATCATAAGGACCATGGTTGCCTGACCAACATATCCTTGACTTCAGGAAAAGGCAGTAGTGATGTGGTTAAGGCCTGAGTGCTGGAGAATGCCTGCCTGATTGGAATCCTAATTCTTTCATTTGCCAGCCATGTGACTTTGCCCTTTTTTTTTTTTTAGTTGGAGTCTCACTCCATCATCCAGGCTGGAATGCAGTTGCACATTCACGGCCACCCCGGAGTTGACCTGCTGGGCTCAGGCCATCCTTCTACCCCAGCCTCCCAAGTAGCCAAAACTACAGGTGCACACTACCACACCCAGCTAATTTTTTGATTTATTGTGGAGACAAGGTCTCACAAAGTTGCAAGGGCTGGTCTCGAACTTGCGGGCTCAGGAAATCCATTTGCCTCAGGGTCCCAAAGTGCTGATATTACAGGCTGAGCCACTGAACCCAGCTCCATGTGACTTTAATAAGGTATTTTATTTTCTGGGTCTGCTTCCTCATCTGAAAACAGGAACAACAACTATTGCACACACATTGCAGGGGTATAGGGAAAACTAGAAGGGCTAACATAGGGCAAGCACTTAGCATGATGCCCAACACAGAGAAGCACTATCTAGATTATAGCCATCACAAATACCCAGAGGAGGCATTCATCTACCGGGCAGGAGGCCACCATTATGTGTGTGCCACTTCTCTCTGCTCCCTTAACCTTTTGACATTTGGAATTTCAAATACTGGAATTTAACAATCCAGAGGGCAGAACTGTATACTTTCTGCCTTTACCAGATTCTTATGATTTTTTTCTTGTCATGAACACCCCAGATCTGGAGACCACCTGTGACCCATGGACCACCTGTGGCCCAGATTTCTGATACAGCCCATGATTTCATTTAAGAATGCAAAAAGGTAGAAAATTACCTCTGTCTTGCTACTAAACAGCACAGACACTAACATTTTAGGGAATGAAGCAGCAAGGCTGATTTTCTCATTCTTTAAATTATTTGTCTGCCTGCCCCTCCGAAATTCCACAAAACTTTGTTGTAAATGTTTTAAAAGGCAGCCCATCAATATTTTAAATGTCCCTGAGTTGGCACTCATGAGTAACTGGCCCTTCCTCGTTGGCCAAGCCTCCTGTCCCACTGCATCTTGCCCCCTTGCCTACTCCACTACCTAGTAAATGAATAAAGAGTTTGGTGGTTCTTAAGCCTAGAAGAGCATCAGAACGCCCTGTGGATCTGGGTTAAATAATACAGACTTCATTCTCCACTGCTGGAAAGGGGCACTTGGGAGCTGAGGGGATGGAGAGAGGTGGTGCTAATGCTCCTCCGATGAGATGAGTGCTCCCACCACTAGGCCCAAGAAGTGCTGGCCTCCCACTAGGCAGTCCCCAGGCAATCCTGCAGCTGTGCACTAAGCTGCCCATCCATAATGCATGCCAAGCCAGGACCTGGGCACTTCTGTGAGCCAGGGAAAGATGCCCAGTTGCTATGTTTCAGGGCAGCCCACTCCCAGAAAGTGGCTTCTACCTCAGGACTGCTCCCAAGTAATGCCCCACCAAGGACTAGAATAGCCTGCTGAACCCACCCCCAGAGCCCATCCCCTGGGTGCAAGGTCAAGAGCAGGCTGTTTCCAGCATCATGAAGGCCAGGAGCTATGCTCCAAGTGACCAAAGGGACAGAAGCTCCCACCCAGGTGTCATCTTGTCCCTCTTGCCTACTCCACTACCTCACAAATAAATAAAGACTTTGGTGGTTCTTATGTCTAGAAGAGCATCAGAATGCCCTGTGGATCTGGATTAAATAATACCTAGATATTCCAGTAGATCTTGAATGGGGACTAATTTTTTTAAGGTTCTAGCAGGTGATACTGCAGCTGTGATGAGCACCCCACTCACCTGAGCCACAGATGGTGGAAGGAGAAGCTCTCAGAGTTCCTCAGCTTGGCAATACAAACCCTTCAAAGCAGGCTGAATAAATCCCTTGGTAACAAGCCAAGGCCAAACTTTCTACAGCCAAAGGTAGGTCTGCTGTGTCTTTGACCCTCAGAAAGTCCAGGTTGCAGCCCAGGGCACAACAGAGAAACAATCAGAGACTCCCTAAAGACAGTCCCTGACAGCAAAGTAGCAGTTCCTCTCTGATGAGGTGAAGAGGAGTCCGCAGAAATTGCTTTTGCAATTTGGAAATGAAGAAGACCAAAGATGAATACAAAGGACCTTCTCCTCTGGCTGAGGAACCTACAGACTTTCTAAGACCTTCCTGCTCCTGGAAACATTGCCATCTCCAAAGCCCTCTTTGCACATGGAAGAGCCTGACTTCTCAAGGTTTGCACAGTCAACCCTGACTGCTCATCTTCTTGGACTAGGTCCTTCCTGAGGGTCTTAGGGATGATGGAAACTTAAACCACAAAAGTGAGAACAGCTGAACACAGAGAGGTATGGGTTGGGTTGGTATCAACGTGTTCCTAATTTCTCCTGTCATGTGAAAATGGTTTCTCCTTTAAGAAGAACTAGTCATAAGTAGGCCCTTTCTGCATTACAATCTCTTCCTTGATCACCTCTCCATGCTGAGACCCTCCACCCCACATATGCACACATGTGATACCATAGGAAAATGTATCAGATGAAAAAATCCTCCAGAGTTAAGGTAGAGGATGACATTTATACCAGGGAGGTGGGCTGGGTAGCTGGAGAATGAGACAAATAGTAACATGATCTACTTCGGGGAAGGAATCAGCAAGGCGCCTCCTCACAGGCCAGGGTAACCACATGACAAAGTCACAAGACCCTGTGGTATTTTTTTGGACTTGATTTGAACCCAAATAAAACCCAATGGATCAAGGGTCATGTCTGACTATTATAAGAAGTGAGTATCCAGGACCAAAGACCAAATGGGGCAGAAGTAAAAAAAAAAAAAATCAGAAATGTAGCTCTTGGAAAAGTAACCTAGAAATTAAAATCAAAGAATAATCAACCACTCTTCTAAAAATAAAAAAAAATCATTTACTAAGATTGCACTACAGCGTCACCTATTTTTTTCAGGCTTTTCTTTCTGAGCAGAACTCAAAATACAGTTGTAAAATTGTTTTACTAGTTCAGCCAACTTAGCAAAAAGAAAAGAGAAAAAGAAACTAAGAGCTTCTTGTAGCTTTAAAGTAGAGTCCCGTGTCGAGCATCTTGAAATGTTCCAACACCCTAGTCCCACGCTGAGGTGAAGAAAAATGCGTGAAGCAACGTAAAAACATCATTTTCCATTTGGCACAGAGAACATAGTATAATATTTGGGAGGTTAAACTAAACAGATGAGAAGGGAACACTACAGAGACCCAAACTTAGCTCCTCCACGCCACTTACGCACACATACGCCTCATGGGAGGAGCATCTAGGGATGAAGTTGGTCCAGGGAGGCCAGGAATCCTGGTTGTGCTTTGGGGCCTCAGGTTCTGTGCTTGAATCAACTAGGGAAATCCCAGACGAACTGCTGCATACTTGATTGTCACTACCTGAGAATTAACTTAAACATTGACATTCTACAAAGGAACAATAGCAAAATGCAGGTTTTCAAAAGCATTCTGAGTTCCTGCCAAAGAAGAATGGACAAGAATCAACAGAGCTGACACAGTGTGATCAGAGAGAAAGAGCTGGGGCTTTGGTTTCTGATCAGGTCTAAGCCCCTTTCTGCCACTTATCATGGAGACTTTGGGTAAGACACTCAACCACTCTGAGCTTGTTTCTTCACCTTTAAAAATGGAATTATAAAGGCCAGGCATGGTGGCACACCTGGAAATCTGCTTTGGGAGGTGGAGATGGGATGATTGCTTGAGGCTAGGAGTTCAAGGCCAGTCTGGGCAACATAGTGAGACCCTGTCTCTACAAAAAAAAAAATTAAAAGAGAAAAAATCATCCAGATGTTGTAGCATGTACCTGTAGTCCCAGCTACTTGGGGTGCTGAGGTAGGAGAACTGCTTATGCCAAGAGCTTGAGAGTGCAGTGAGCTATGATTGTACCACTGAACTCCAGCCTGGGCAACAGAGACCCAGTTTCAAAAAAAAAGGGAGGGGGGAAGGAAGGAATTAGAGTTCTTAAAGTGATTGGAAGAAATTAAAGTCATAGTTCAGGTGACACACTGCTGTTATACCTCTAAAGTGCACTCTATGAAAGTGACAGTGATGAAGACCATGATATTGTACAACAGGGCTCCACCACTCACTCATCTCAAAGTTATAATCACACTGCCTCAGGTAGAAGCCTGGATCCTGGAGATATGGCCCAGGGCCACCCAGAACTGAAGGTCAAGATGAGCATGGATCTCAGGGTCATGAACACACCCAGCCAAATGCCTCATGCCCAACTCCAAAGGACCATCTTCCAGCCACGCCCCACAGTCACACCATGATAACGCATACCTGTTAGCCAAAAACGCCTTTTAAAAAAATGAGGCATTTGCCCAGCTATCCCAGGCACAATCAAACCACAACACCTCTAACCAATTACCTAAGGCCCCCGCCAGGGCCAAGACAGAAAGTCACCAAGGCAATAGAGCATGTATTATATTGATGGTCCTCTAGCTGCAAAAGCTGGTTGGTCTAAGACTAATATAAATAATTCCCTCAGATAATGCTGGCAATTAATTCTGGTAAAAGAGCCGAAGATGGATGTGACATCCATTGAGCACAGAGCCGCACGGGAGGCAGGTTTCTGAAAGGTAGGGAGAGCTGCGCAAGGAAATTAACTCCAGAGTGGTTTGCAGGGAATGGGGGCTCCAGGCTCATTATTTCAATCTTGAATGCTGTCAATCACTGTCAAAGGGCAGTTTAATCTTGCCCTAAAGCTCTCAGGAACACTATGGATCAAGGCCCACAATTAGCTGTCCAGTACTGGGTTCATGAGTTATGGGCCTTCTCCAGCTGGGAGGGCACAAGCTTCTCCTACACAGAGAGTGCCCTGGGCATAAAGGATGTGTGGATGAGTACAAACACCCAGCTGGCCAGAGGTGACAGAAACAGGTCTATAATATTCACCCAAGTGGGTTTATGAGACAAGTGTACAGTTCAATACTGTTTATACAGTTCACGGGGGAATCTTGGGCAGTGACAGAGAATATAATTCTCATCCTGCTTAAGGTTTCCAGAGATAAACAGGGGATGTGGAGGAACAATAATAATGTCCCACTAAAAGAGACTAGAGGATTCTGGATCCTCAACCCCCTGTTTTCAAAATTGTTTAAGCTGTCTGGGAGCAAGTTAAGAAATCCAGACAACCCAGGATTTTTTTTCTCCTATTTACACCATTCTCCAAGCAAATAAGCTAACATCCCAGATTGGAATTTTAAAAATATTATACCAGTCAAGTAAGGCATTTGGGTAGGCAAATGCTAAGAAATGCTAAATAATAACAATATTATTTAATAATAGTAAATTAGTTTATTTCACTTTGAGCTGAATGCTTTGCAAAGCCTTCTCAAGTTCTCTATTTCATTTGATTTTTGCAACAAACCTGTGAAGCGAGTATTCTTTCCCCCCTGGGATGGCTAAGGAAAAGACTCAGAAAGTGAGTTGACTCCTGAAATATTTGTAATCCTGATCTTAAAAAAAAATAAGAACACAGACAGTAGGATGTGCCTCATGAGTCAGGCAGCATCTGCCTTGGAATGTAGAATTCTAGAGGCAGGGATGTGCTGAACACCCCTCTACGCCAAGCTGGGAGTAGACAGCTACTCTGTCAGATCCATTTGATCACGATGATTCTGGGGGGAGAGGAGGAAGAGTAGGACAACCAAAGCCCTGAAAGTTGGCGACTGAAATCTTTGACCTGTGGTTCACCGGCTTGAATCCAGCACTGGGATGTCCGAGGGGTCAGAGGTGTGGGGAGGATAAGCTGACAGGTATCCCAGGGGAAAAGAGACCATGGCTTCCGGCTGGCTCCAAAGAGACGGGCTCCCACAATAAAACTGGTCTCAACCAATCCTCTTGTGCACAGATCTCAGCAGTGGGTGGTCAAGAGGCAAGAAACAATGGGCCTGGGATAGATAATCCAAATACCTGGTCCTTGTCCCCAGTTAGGCTGCCCCCACCACTTGGGAACACTGCTGCATCTCAAAAGAAGCCTATGCAGTAATCCTGGAATTCCAAATAAGATCTCTAGCCCTCCAGATGGATGAGGGCAGAGGCACAAAATAAACCTAAGAAGCAGACACTCAAAAGCATCGAGTCAGGCACCTTGACACAACCCCTGGCATCAGCTGGGCCACAGGCCTCCCCAAACAATACCTTTTTCTAACAAGATTTTCTTTCGTTAAAGTGGTCGTGGCCTACATGCCTTGGGTGTGGAGTTGCTAATACAACTCCCTGATACAATTTCACTGGGAATGTGAGTGACTGACTTCTGGCCATAGGCTTGAAAAGGACTGACTGGTTATTTTCACTTGGGGGATTCAGCCCCAGAAGGCTAGTCACTCTCCATGCCTTTGATCAGCCCAGTCGCTGTCACCTGGCAAAACTTGGTTGCCTTCAGACTCCCCTCAGCTGGTTTATAAGAAGTAATATCTAATGGTGACCTCTCTGGGACAACCTAAGGCAGTGTCCAAGACTGAGGTTGAAGCACACTCTGGTGCAGCTCTACAAAGGTTAAAATATTGAAATCCTTTTACAAGTAGCTGCTGCCCTGAACTCCTGGGTGCCCACTAGCATTGTCTCAACCTCCCCTCTGAGACCCCAGGCCTCTGCATGATCCAGCAACTCAAGGGTTGGCATCTGACACAATAGGACACTGTTCCAGGACTATGTTGGCACCCAGCTTATATAATTGTGAGATGTTTTGACTACCCTCCCCACGTGTGCCCAGTCAACAGTGCTGCAGCTTGACCCAAGCACCCTGCTGATAGAAAGGCTAAAGACTCAGCTTTGTTGAGAACCTTTTGAGACCATGCCACCAACTGTCCCCCCTGGTGTCACCTCTATCTCTCCTCTTCAGCTAGAGATCCTCCCCTCCATTCCCACAGAGAAGGAAAATCCTCAAAAAGGAACTACATAGTCCTACAGGTATTGTATCCACACCTTTGAGTCTGTGTGTGTGTGTCAATTTTATCTACTTGTTTTTGAGAAAAATTTTTTTAAAAAGCAAAAAATCTGAAACCTTCTGGAACCCAAAATCTGGCTGGTCTAAGACACTAGCCATCTGGACTAACACAGTCTCTGGACCACCACAGAGGATGCCTCTATCCCTTCTTCCACTCCGGACACAACGGAATCACACACCACAGCGCTCAAGCACCTTCAAAGATTATTTAGCCCGGTGTGTTTAAAATTGCAGGGTATGACCCATCAGCAGGTCACAGAATCAATTTAATCATTCACTGTCGGAATTTTTCAACTGAAATAGAAAATAACAGCAGCCAAGAAAATAGAAAGCATTGCATATTAAAAGGGTTGATGCAGAAAACTTTTGTTTAATCTTATACAGGAGTGTGTGTGTGTATATCGGATGGAGAGAGAAAATGTATCTCTTATTGAGACTGTCAGCAGAAAAAATAAAGTTTGAAACTTCTGACCTATCATTGACAAGGAAACTGAGGTTCAGAGAAGCAGTGTGGCCTGCTCAGAGCCACCTGGAAAGTGTGGAGCCAGGCAAGGTGGTTCTCAGTCCAGGCAGTCTGTGGCCTTCCCTGCTCTTCTAAGCTGCTTTGTCTCTAGTTGTGGACATCAGGTTTCCAGTATGCTAATTAGCTGGCTCCTTGGCCTCTAAGAGCTGTACTCAAGTGGTCTCTAGTGTCATTGAGACTTTCCCCCAGAAGAGTAAGCCTTAGCATGAGACCTCCTGACCCAGGCCAGGAGGCCCTGAAAAGAGACACATTATTCAAGGCCCCCCATTCCCATAGCCAGGCCACAGTTGGTGTATTTGGGCCCAGCCTCCATATCCCATTTCCTCCTCTAAAGTCACAAGCAAACTGTGGGGCCTTGGGTCCAAGAGAGTCTTCCCCAAGCTGAGGCTCAAGCAAGCAACTAAAGTTCTTCTCAAAAGATGCTCCTGAGGCCAGTGTAGTGGCTCATGCCTGTAATCCCAGCACTTTGGGAAGCCAAGGTGGGAGGATTGCTTGAGGCCAGAAATTCAAGACCAACCAGGACAACATAGAGAGACCCCATCTCTAAAAACAAACAAAAAAATAGCCAGATGTAGTGGCATGCATCCATAGTTCCACCGATTTAACAGGTTGAAGTAGAAGGATCATATGAGCCCAGGAACCCAGAAGTTGAGCCCAGCTTTGATCACCCCACTGCACTCCAGCCTGGGTGACAAAGTGAAATCCTGCCTCTAAAAGAAAAGAAAAAAATGCTTCCACTCTTCAGTCATCCTTCCTGTCTCTACAGGTAGCCAACCCCTGGGACTACTGAAAAAATGATTGAGCTGGGACGGGGAAAGTTCTGATGATGTATCAAAACTCCTTTTTTCCCCCACGAAAAACAGCATGGATCTGGAATGAGATGCTAATTGAAACTATATAAAAATAGAACTATCTTTTTCCAAGAGGACCTGCTTAGATAAGAGCTAACATTCACTGAAAACTACTATTTGCCAAGCATTGTGCTAGGAGCTTTACACACATTCAAAACATTTGATGCATAACTGTTATCTCACCTGATATACAATCAATCCCATCAATACAGGTGTGCCTATTAACACCCCCCACACAGAGATATCACTTCTACACTGCTTATTCTGTTCTAAGCATTTCATATGCATTATCTGATCTCACCATGAGCTCAATAAAGTCATGCTATTATCGTCTCCATTTTGCAGGTTATGAATAGAGGTAATAAGGCTACATGACTTGCCCAAAACAACGAGCTAATAAGTGACCAAGACCTGAACCCAGGTGGTCCAGGCTTTGGACCCCACTCTCATAACTACCTCCACTACACTGCTTATGATTAGATTCATTTTCAGGTGCAGAAATAGACATTTGGGAAAGTTAAATCATTTGTGTCAACTCCACCCAGAGGCTGTAGCCATAGGCCAGAAGGATGGTCAACATATTTAATAATGAGTAAGGCAAGGCCATGACCTTCAGAATGGACACCACAGGCCTAGGTGGAGACCCCCTGCTGTGATGGACATTGTGCCTTTAGTGGCTGCCTTAAGGGGAGGTCCAGAGGCTTTCAGAGCAGGGAGAAGGTGTTGGAGACACTCACAGCACTTAAGGCAATGTCTACTTTTACCAGTAGGAAAGTTTTCCGATTTTGACCACTGCAAGCAGCCCAAGTAAAGCTCTTAGTTGAAACTTAGAACTTTTGCATGTTTGGGATCTCGAAAGGACTCTAAATCAGATAGAATTTCATGTCTTCATTTTACTGCTAAGTAAACCAAGGCTGCTATATGAAGCATCCTCCCCAAGTTCACACAACTAGTAAGTGACAGGGTAAAAACAAAATCCAGGGTGCCCATTTACCCAGATTGGTGCTTTGAGGGCTTGGTGGTGGTGGATTGTCCTTTCTTCATCCATGCTAATTCTGATCAATAAATAGCTGTTGATGTGCATGTCTGGGGCCCAGTCACAGCTGTCATACTACACCCTGACAATCCCAGGATCCTAAGAGAAAGGCTCAGCTGCCCAGATTTCCACCAGGGACCATGCCAGCCTTATGGGTATTCAGATTTTTTTTTTTTGAGCAAGTATCTGAATTTTGTATGACTGATTTCAGCACCCATTGAAGGCGGCATCTAAATTTAGAATTAACATCCGAGGCAGTCTGTTGCACAAATGTATACTTCCTCGCAAGCTGTTGTCAGAAACAGTGAAATTGACATCCATAAAACAGTTTCTTTATACCTTAATAACACTGAACTATAAAAATAGAGGATCTCAAACAAATAAAGCTTTAACCACAATACCCTTCAAAGTGAACAACGGCAGCCAAGGACTGTCCAGACTTTTTTTTAATGAAAATGCAAAGTGTCTCCATCCATATTCTCACTTGCCAGTGCAATTCCCTGGGCCCAGCATTCTCACTAGACACTCATCACTGCCCAATCTAGAGCTTCAGTAAGTGATCATTTGGGGGTACTGAACTGCACTCTGTGCAATAAAGCCACCTTTGTAAAAGCTGTAGCTTAATTTGAACTATCTCCTCCCTTGCCTATTTCAATGAGCTGCTTCTATTCCATCACACATGTCTCCACTGTACTACACACATTCAGTCATGCTGGGAAGAGGGATGGGGCCTTTCATTGAGCATATCTTCATAAAATAGACACTGCAAGGCAACAGAGTGGTGAGACTCATGGCTGATGTTTACACACAACCTTCCATCCAAACGCCTTATTGTCCCTTGCTCAAAACAGATGGGGAAAAAATTACTCTAATGCCCAGATATTTTCCATTCTTGATCTCAGACCAAAGGTGACTTTTTTATTTTTAAACTTGAGTACACACAAAAAGGAAAGTTCAACTATTTTTTATTCATGCCCAGGCTAAAGAAACACACTTTGTTCTTGTTAGAGCAAGGTTAAGATTTTTTTCTTCCCCAAACACATAGTTAGCTGAAGCATCTGAGCTTCAAAAGTCCAGACTTTCCAGTTAGCTAGTGTTCACAGAGGCAGCACTTTTGTTGGAATTGCAAGGCTGAAAATCAATAGCCAGGGTGAGAGGGAGCTGGGATTCCACTTTCTGAACATGCTGTCCTCAGTTCCACTAAAGACTTAAAAGGACCACATCAGATTCTGAAATTTGTAAGCAGGGAGGTTGAGCCTGAAGTTTTTCCTCCTTTCTGGGAGTTGAGGGAACACATTCTATCACCATCCTTTCATTACCCAGACTTTGATCCATTTCAATCCTCCCAAGAGTCCACGATCCACGGGAAAACTGATAGGTTGCCTGACAGCCCTCTGTCCCCAGACCTTGCTCTCTTCCCCCCATCCCTTCCCACCCTCACCCCAGCATTCACCCCTCCATTCCTTCTACCCTGCATTCATCCACTGAACCCCAATTTCCATGGAGAAAAAGGAGTGGCATGACTAGATGAGAAGAATTAGGGGTTCAAATCTCCCTTCATTCAATCAGTCCAGGTCACCTGATGGACCTCCCTGGTCCTTAAAGAGTCCCCTGAATTTCAACTGCAAGATCCTCCTCTCATGCTCTGACCCTCCCCTAACACATCCGTACACACTGCAGGCCCAGGAGAGAATCTACGGTCCATGTGACAGGACTCCATCCATTCATTTTCCATAGGGTTGTGTGGCACGCCCATGGCAAGACCCCAGGCCCTAGTCCCAGCTCTGCCACTTATGAACTGTGAGCCTGTGAACAAGCCACTTCCCACTCTGCTAACTGGGCTCATCACATTTGTCCTGCCTGTCTCGGAAGGTTGTCATGGGAAGAAGGGGGAACCACAGATGTGAAAAGGCTTTGTCATCAAAGCTCAATATAAATGCACCTTCTTATTATTAGGCACATGGTTCAGTGCCAGACAGCGTGGTGTGTTCCTTGGGGCTAAAGTCCAAGAGATATTGGCAATAAAAGAGAGTGAATTATACCAGGCAGAAAACAAGGAACTAAAAGAGAAGAACAGAGATGAAGATCCAAAGGGCCCCAGAGAAGGGTGAGTCTGCAGTGACAGGTTAGTCAATAAATGCTTCCTGGAAGAGGAAGGTTTTGTACATGGCCTGAAGTGTGTCTCACTGCACTGATCAAAGGTGCTGTCACACATGCCCCTTCCCCAGAGAGCTCTTCAAGGACCAGAGATGTCTCTCTGTGTCTCAGTTTTCCCAGCCTCTTCCCGGCATCTGGTTGGCTCATAATGAGTGCTGAGTGAATGAGAAAACACAAACAGAGCTTGAACGGACAAGGAGCTCGGATAAGTGGAGAAGAGGGGGATTCCCAGGTGGGGGAGTAGGAGGGAAAGCTGTAGTCAGAGGGTAGAGTCTTCAACTTTGGGGTAAAGGAGTTCAGGAATTCAGGCTTCTGAGCCCAGAGGGTGATAAAGGGAGCTCAGAGGAGTGAGTGACATCATGAAATCAGTATTTTGGGAGATTAATTGGGCAGCTGCAGGCAGGACAGCCTGGAGAAGGGAGTGAAGTGAAGTTGGCAGAGCAGTCGGGAGGCAAGTGCAATAACTCAGCCGGATGGTGAGAAGGGCCAGGAAGTCACTGCCTCCCTCTCCGAGCCACCCTCTGGGAACACACATCTCTACCCAGTGGGAGCTCCATCAAAGGCCACCCTGCATGACTGGCCCCCTTAGACTGGACCTTAAGTGTCCTCTGGTCCTCCTGCCTTGCACCCAGCACTGGCCTCTTGCAAGTGGTGCCCTGCCCCTTCAGGAATCCTTCCGGGCTGAGCCATCCATTTTTAGATGACAACTCTGATAGTGAGCACTCCCTTAAAGGAGAAAAACAGCGATGGGCAGGGGCAGGGGCAGGGATGCTGGGAGTGAGCTCTCACTGCTGAGCACATTTCCCCAAGGTGATTTTTTTTTCTTTCTTTCTTTCTTTTTTTTTTTGGTCAGAGTCTCACTCTGTTACTAAGGCTGGAGTACAGTAGCACAATCATGGATAATACAGCCTCAACCTGCTGGACTCAAGTGATCCTTCTACCTCAGCCTTCAAAATAGCATGGACTACAGGCATGCGCCACCACATGCCAAGTTTTTGATTTATTGTAGAGATGATCTCGGACTCCTGGACTGAGGCAATCCTGTCGACTTGGCCTCCCAAAGTGCTGGGATACAGGTGTGAGCCACCATGCAAAGTCCTCTTTCCAATAATTTAAAGGTAATGCTATTAATATGACAATTAAGATGATTTTTAAAAAGCTAGAGGAAAAAGTATGGAAGACACGGGCTTATGGGTTCAACCCACAATTTATTTATTTGTTTGAGTCCGTGTCTCACTCTGTTGCCCAGGATAGAGTGCAGTGGAACAATCACGGCTCACCACAGTCTCAACCTCCTGGGCTCAGGCGATACTTTTCCTTTAGCTGCTCAGTAGCTGGGACTCCAGGCTCGTGCCACCACGCCCTGATAATCTTTTGATTTTTTTATAGAGACAAGGTCTTACGATGTTGCCCAGGCTGCCAACCCACAATTTAGACATGGTTGAGAAGCAGATCCTGGCACTAAAGAGCTGGGGCAGGAGCTGGTGTGGACCGCCTTAGTTCCTGTGCTGGCCTGGCCACCAACTCGCTGTGTGACCTTGGGCAGCCGCACTCTTCTTGGTCACCTACTTCCACCTGTAAAATGATGTTGGTGATAGTTTCCACCCCTGAGGGTAGTTGTGAGAAGTAAATGAGTTGATCTGGTGCAGTGCTTAGTACTGGGCACGGGATAAGTGGTTAGTAACTGGAGCTATGATGGATACCATGCTGGAGGTCATCTCTGGAAGCACAAACTGTCTCTAATATCACAGGAGCAGGCTTCCAGTGCTGTGGTTTTCTCACAGCAGGTGTCAAAAACAAGCCTCACACCACCCCCACTGGAATTTCCAGGAGAATGTGTGCCCCCACGGACCTAACTCTCACCAGGCAACACACAGGGTAAACTGACACGTCTTCCCTTTACAGGCCTTCAGACATGCCACCTCTATGGAATATTCTCTTTCCTAAAATCTTTATTTCTCTCTCCTCTCATTCCTCTTCTATTTGTCTGCTGCAAAGACAATATTAGAAAGCAGGGATAGGTAAATAAGAAAATATTTTAAAATAGAATAGCAAAAAGAGGTCTTGAAAATTAGTGGCCAGGCACAGTGGCTCACATCTGTAAACATAGCACTGATGTAGGAAGAATGCTTGAGCTTAGGAGTTCAAGATCAGGTTGGGCAACATAACAAGACCCCATCTCTGCAACAACAACAAAAAAATCAAAAATTGAAAATTAGCCAGGTATGGTGGTATGGTGGTGCTTACCTGTATTCCCAGCTACTTGGGAGGCTAAGGCTGAAGGATTGCATGAGCCCAGGAATTTGAGGCTGCAGTGAGCTGTGACTGTACCCTTGCATCCCAGTCTGGGCAGTAGAGTGAGAGCCCATCTCTAAATTTTTTTTTAAAAAATGTTAATGGCCGGGTTTGGTGGCTCAACCTGTAATCCCATGCTTTGGGAGGCTGAGGTGAGTGAATTGCCTGAGCCCACAGGTTCAAGACCTGCCTGGGCAACTTGGCAAGACCTCATCTCTACAAAAAATTTTTTAAAAACTTAGCCGGGCATGGTAGCGCGCTCCTGTAGTTCCAGCTATTTGGAAAGCTGAGACGGAAGGATCGCCGGAGCCCAGCAGGTTGAGGCTGCGGTGGCCGGAAGCGTGCCACTGTACTCCAGTCTGGGCAACAGAGTGAGACTCCAACTCAAAAAAAAAAATGTTAATGTTTAGACTACCCCACAGGCTCTCTGGAGGCCTATCCAAATGGAATCTCATTGACAGAAAGCTGCAGCCCTCTGGGGAATGTTCCCCCAACCCATCCCCAGGAGTCCTGGTCCAGGTAAGATAGAGGTTGTTTTCAGATCTCCCTGGTCTCCCAGGAGTCCTGCTCAGAGCAGCCACCTGAAAAGTCCCTCAGCAGAAGCACTTCTCGCCATGCATGAATGCTGTGGGAAGCATCTGAAAATAAAGTCTCCAATTACTGCTGGCATTTCTGGAGTGTCCTGCTGCTGGCTGCAGCTGTCCTATGGAAGGCCAGTGATGTCATTAGCAGGCCTGACCTCACTGAGTTCCAAGGCTGGGCTGGACAGAAAGGTTCCCAGCAGGCTGAGCCCCCATCACTAGGGAGGGAGGAGCCTGCCATTTCCTCCCCAAGGTGGGCACTACTTAGGTTTGCTACTCCCCTTCCTGGGCAGAATTCCACTGCCATAACTTGCGCTCACTCCAGAGAAGGTTCAGAAGCTATGCCAATGTCCAGGACAATTCCATCCGACTGCTTCTAAAGCTTACTGTGTGTGTCAAGCATCATCTGAGTTGTGGCAAGCCCAGATGAGACCTACTCCCCAATTTCTCACTGTACTTATTTCAGGGTATGGAAAAAAAGGGGGAGTCTTGCATTCATCTGTGAGAGAGAGAGAAAGCGAGACAGTGGGCATGGGTTGAGAGAGACAGAGAGGTAGGAGAGCAAGGGAGATTGAAAGGAAAAAAGAAAAATTGAGAGAAGGCAAAAGAAGAAAACGGTGGGGGGAAATGAAAAGAGGAGAAAGAAGGCGGGAAAGGAGGAAGGGAGCGAGGGAAGGAGCTTGGGGTGTGTGGCTCGTTTTGTCACCGAACACTCCTACTCAGGTCTCTCTCGGTTCCTCCCTTCCCCTCTCCCCTGCTCAGGTAGCTCGGGCTCTGGGACAGCCCTGGCAGATCCTGTCCTCTAGAAGAGCTGACCAAGGAGACAGCACAGAATGCCTGCTGGGCGATGTAACAGATTGGGCCGTGAGCCCTTGAGCAGAGTTCATGCTCAATGCAAAGTTCAGATTTCCCAAGGGTTGGGATTAGACTAATTGGGATTTGCAGGCTGTGCCCAACCAAGATCCATATCTGTCACCATGTTAACCACACTCAGGCCCCCCTTAAAATCAGAACCCTGTCATCCGTCACCACCCTGGGATGGGAGGCACAGGCAGAGCCTCTCTGCCCAGGACTGACCCTCTGTCTGGTGGCTTGCTTTTCAGTGGCCAGCTTCTCCAAAAGCTTCCAGATAAGTGTGTGTAACTCTTGAGCAAATCCCAGTCCCTGGAGGAACTACTGGCAATTATGAACACAGTCGCTTTGTTCATCCGAGGAGCTGATTTAATTAAAGGAGAAATTGTAGGACCCTTCCCAAGGGAGAATTTGGTGGGGGAGACTATTTAGTCTCTAGAATCAAGGAAAGTGAAAGGAAAAGGGAAATCCAGATCCTTTTAAAAACTATCTAATTAAACCATCCAAGCAAATGTGTGGAGTCAGATTAACAAGAGGAAAGGAATCAGAGAGGTTACAATATAACAGGAGGTTCCACAGTCATTAAACGAAACAGTCAGGTCTGAACTAAGCCTGCCTGAGTCCAGGATCTGTTTTCTTTCCAATAATTATAACACATGTAATCATGTAAAACTGTGTCAACTACTTTTTTAAAAATATTATCTTTGACATATGTTTATTCGGAATTGCTGTCTTCATTTTCCCATAAAAATAACCTATAAAAATATATGCCAATTGCTGAAGCTCTTATTTTCCATTTCAGTTACTATATTTTTAATTTCTGGAAGTTCAGTTTTTTTCTTCAAATATCCATGGATTTTTAAAATCCGTATAGTGTTTCTTCCTCATTTTTTTCAAACATTGTAAATATATGATCTGTCTAATCAGGCTGAAATGTTTAGGTGTCTGATACTTCTATTTATTGTTTCTGCTGACTTTCACTAATGGTGACCTGTTTTCTCATCTGTTTTGTAATTTGAGGGAAAAAGCTCATGTTTGAACGACTGAGTTTTGCCTACAGGAATCTTCAGGACTCGAGCTGTAAGTACGTTCTTCCAAAGAGAATCTGTGTTTGATTTTGACAGGCACTCTGGTGCTACCAAGCCCAAACTCCATCAGGCTAATTTTGCAGCCTGGAGTTTCTGGGTCACCCAGGTAGTATACATTCAACCCTGAACCTGCATGAAGGCCGATGGATGGTGACAAATTCTCACAGGAAACATTGTTCCATTCTCCCACCCACAAGCCAAAACCAAACAGGCAAGAGCTCCATCTTCTCTCTTTACTCTCCTGCAGATGTCTGCTAGACCACCTATTCCCGGAGATAGGCCCCCTGAAGGAGACAGCTTTAGGCAGGAATCCCATTTACATCTCCCTACCTGGCAAAGGTCGCAGGTCTGGTGGTTCCCTGGGTATTCTAAAGGCCATACTTTCAATCTCGGTTTAGAGCCTGATACTCCCTCAGTCTGGTTTCTTTTTTGTTTGTTTTTATTTTTGTTTTAGAGACAGGGTCAGTCTCTGTCACCCAGGCTGGAATGCACCTTCATAGTTCATTGCAGCCTCCAATTCCTGGACTCAAAGTATCCTCCCGCCTCAGTCTCCCAAGTAACTATAGACATATAACACAACGCCCAGCTAAATTTTTTTTTGTAGAGGTGGGGGTCTCGCTATGTTGCCCAGTTTGGTCTGCAACTTCTGGCCTCAAGTAATCCTCACCTTGGCTTCCCAAAGTACTGGGATTATAGGAATAAGCCACCACACCTCACTTCAATCTGGTTTCTTTTCGAAATATCAAAGTCCCTCTCAGGGTCTAGATTTGTGCTTTCTTCTGTACCTAATTTAGAGCTAGATATACCCTTTTCTAGTCTCAGGAGCCCAGAGTTCCCAGGGCCCTCTAAGGCAGAAGCTTTCAAAACTTTGAAATTTAGAAGTCTCTATGGGGAAAGAAAAGCAGTCACAGCAGCAAGGTTTTAATGACCTACAAGGCTAATGGTGGTGAGGAAAAGTGCATACGAGTGTGTAGTCAGCAGTTCTGATTAAGGAGTATCTGAAATATTATAAGAAAGAAGAATAAAGAAAAAGGCATTATTAGAACAGACCAGAGTGTATGTGCAAAGAATCTTCAAAGACTGCAGAGACATTTCTCTGTGTCTTTGCATTTTTGGGGGCCACTCTAGAAGTTGGAAAGGAGTGCAAGATTAGAAATTGTAATTTAGAATGCTTTAAAGAAGCCAGAGCACACCTAACACTGTATCCAGGCATGGATCATGATTGTTTTCCAAGTGCTTCATAACCATCACTGACTTCATCCTCACAAAAGCCCTCAGAGGTTAATTTCACAGCCGTGAACAGTCAATTTTCTGATCATGGTCCTCTGTGCTTTCTGACTAGCACTATTTCCTCTCCAAAAAAAAAAAAAACTCATTGATTAATCAATAGCACACTCCAAATATACCTACTGGCTCACAGTCCCTCACCAAGATCTTGGAGACTTGATGAGTTTTAGAATCCCAACTGTTTCTGATTTTATAAAATGATGGAGGTGAATCTGTGAGATTTGGGCTGCATACTACAGTCAAACACATTAACATTTCCTCAAGGATGAGTGTGACTACTCAGACTAAGCTAGGTGAATGAAAACCATAAACTACCTCCCATCAGTTCAGGGAGCCTTGCCCTACACTCCATGAATTATGTTAAAATGCCCACTTTTTAGAGTTTGGAGGATTTTAGAATCCAACAAGGTGATGTGGACCTGGATAAATAACTCATCTCTCAAAATACCTCACACTTAAATCCACCACTCTTTGGGACTCAGTCTCAAAAATCTACCCTCTGGTTCCCAGAAGGAGCAGAAAAGAACAAGAGACCAGAGAGGAGAGAAACACTGGAATAGGCAATGGCCAGAGAGAGCCCAGCGGGTTTGACTGGAAAGCACATGTGGGCTTGGGGAGAAAGTGTGGGCATAAAACCACAAACAGGTCAACCCATGACCCAGAAATACTCTCTGCAAAGCCTCAGGTCAAAAGCAGGCCAGGGCAGGCAAGGGTGGCTACTGGTATAGCTGCATTTGGTCTCAGGTTTGTGACTAAGATACAAACCTCAGCTTCCTCCCCTATAACAGGCAAGCTGGACCATACCAGGAGTCACCAGAGTCAGCCCTCAGCCTCCTGATGGATCATGAAGTCTATTTAACAGGATATGAGCAATACTTTCAAATAAAATGAAACAGAATAGAAACTGCCACAACCCAACTCCACGGGGACAGAGGCTCCTGTGCTTAGGATCTTTTTTGGGGGGACGGGGGGTTGGAGTGTCATTCCATCATCCAGGCTGGAGTGCAATGGCATGCTCACAGCCACCTAGCGTTGACCTACTGGGCTCAGGTGATCCTTCTGCCTCAGCCTTCCAAGTAGCTGGAACTACAGGCGTCCACTACTGTGCCCAACTAGTTTTTTTATTTTATTGTAGAGACAAGGTCTCACCAAGTTGCCCAGGCTGGTCTCGAACCCGCGGGCTCAGGCAATCCACTCACCTTGGCCTCCCAAAGTGCTGGGATTACGGGTTGAGCCACCAAGGGATCCTTTCAGACTCACCTTGTATCCCTCTTCATCTGGCTGCTCATTAAAATCCTTTAGAACATTATGATAAACTGGTCATAAGAATTAAAAAGTGAAAAGACTACTTCAAGCTGCAGCTCATATGGTAAGAACAGTCATTGCTTCATGAACTTTTGTTTCTGTGAGATATATTTATGTATGTGTGCATATATATATAAAATAGAACACAGCATATGCACAAGTGTCACTTCATGACACTTTTGAATCCAGCACTCAGGATATACATGTAATATGCCCCTTTGAAGTAGGAACTAAGGGCTACTTTCAAGAGCACCCAGGCCCTGGCCACCGCAGGGCCTGGGACTGGAAACTGTCCTCCCCTTTGTTCCTGCTCCCTCCTAGCCCTTGGAAGGCTCAGCTTGTCCCCTCAATAAATGAGAAAAGAACTCTGTGTTTGTTGCCCAGTCTCCTGGGAGACGGGCAGTGGCATAGCAAAGGGATTACTTTGGGTAAATATTTCTCTAAATCTCATTCTTGCCATCACCAATGTGCTAAGTGAGGGGGCCAGCCCCCCCCTTCCCCCCACCCCCAGCAGTCCCACCATTCTAATCCAAAGGAGCCTGGGATGGTATGGACAACATCATCTCCCTGAATACAGAGCCAAAGACCCTGCTAAGGGTGAGACCCAGAACTAGGCACTGGTGGCAGCAAGTGAGAGGCACAATAGGAGAAGAATACATGAACTGGGCACTCAAGGCACTAGCGATTTCCTTTTCCAGGGCAGAGCTATTGCATCAAGCAGGGTATCGTCTTCATAGCACCTTCATACTTGGATCAGCCAGCCACCACACTGCAATTTCACCTGAGGCCATAATGGGCATCCAGTTCTACCTCCAACACAGCAATGCACCTTTCTGGACAGATGAAAGCCTGCTAACAAGCATCACTTTTCCAGGACCCAGGAGCTAAAGACAATGTGCCCCAAGGCACTTTCACCTCAATGGAAGGCAAACGGAGGTTAGTCAACCCAACTGACAGCTGAGAAAACTGCGGCTTCGCTCGTGGGTCTAAAACACTGGTTCTCAATCTTGACTGCACATCAGAATCACCCAGAAAACTTTTTTTTTTAGTCAAGGTTTCATTTACTTGTCCAAGTGGCTAGAGTGCAGTAGCGTAATCGTGGCTCACTGCAGCCTCTACCTCCTGGGCTCAGGCAATCCTTCTGCCTCAGCTTCCTGAGTAGCTGGGACTACAGGCATACACCACCATGCCCAGCTAATTTTTAATTTTTTTTTTGTAGCAATGAGGTCTTGCTATATTGCTCAGGCTGGTCTCAAACTCCTGGCCTCAAGTGATCCTCTGGTCTCAGCCTCCCAAAGTGCTGCAATTATAGGTGTGAGTCACCACACCTGGCCACTGAGGAACTTTTGAAGTTCTTGATGTCCCTGCCACATCCAGATACTCTTCAAACTTGATTCAGCATTTGCTCTACCTCCCCCACAAGATTCCAATGTGCAGGGAGACTGAGAACTTTTAATCTGACTCTAAGTTATCAACCTGGCTAGTGCCTTAGAGCCCTGTGAAGGACCAATTAAAATACAGCCCTGAACTCCACCTCCAGTGGCTTCAGGGCAAGGCCTGGGAATTTTCATTTCCAACAAGCTTCCAGAAGCGCTGCTGGCCCAGGCAGAGAACCAGAACTTTGAGAACTAGTGCTTGAGGCCCATGCACTAACCTCAGTTTTCTCAGCTGTGGACTGGGGAGAATGGTTCCTAAATTGAGAAGCTCTAGTCTAGAACACTCCTCAGTCTTCTGTGTGCACATCTGGGGATCTTGTTAACTTTCAGACCTGGGCTCAGTAGGTCTGGGGTGGAATCTACATCTGGTCCTCTAACCACACCCTGACTAGCGAGGCCCTGGACTAGCATGCCTACTGCCACGTTCATGTCCTTCCCACGTAAGCAGGTCTAAGGTCAGGCAACTTGTCCTTCCCTAACAGAGATCTGCCTCCTCAAAACCTTCACTCTGACAGCCTTGCTCTGAGCTACAGGAAAAATATGCATTCCTCTCCCACGAGAGCTCCGTCCCCACCTCCATCTCTTCCTCTTTCTCCATATGGAACAAACAATCCCTCATCCCTTAAACTCTTCTTCCTGTGTCAAACTCTCCGCTGAAGATGTGCTTCTTAAGTGTCACCCCTTGCTGCCTATGGTCCTCGGTACTTGGAACCCAGCTGGGACACAATGATAGAAACACAGGAAGCAAACAGCATTTTAAGAGCAGGTGCCATGAGGTCCCAAGAGGAGTGACACTAACAGCTGGAACAAAAGGACTGCAAAGAAGAAGGCAGCCTCCCTTCTTTAGGCTCAGTGTCTCCGGACTGCCAGCTCACTGCCCACTGAGCTGCCGGTCCCATTCTCCAGCTTAGAGAACTACAGGATGTCAAGCCTGAGGATGCTAGTAACCTGCCAATGTCATACAAGAGGAAGAGGATAAACAATAGCGACTCACATTGTTTCATAGTCACGATGTGTCAGGCATTGTGCGAGGGGCTCTGCAGGTATTATCTCATTTAATCTTCACCACAACCCCAAGAAATGCTCATTGTTGTGGCACCAAGGAAGAATGGAGACTTAAGATGTGAGGTAGCATGCCAGACAGGAAGTAACAGCTGACACTGAACCCGAGTTGAAGAGCCTGTGCTCTTAACTCCACATAGTAAGTACTGCCTCCTCAAAGGCAGGAGGGACCAAGACTCAGCCCCTTCCAAGATCCAGGCTTCCATTGCAAGATGGTGCCGTCCCAGGCCGTCCTCAGGCCATTTCATATCATAATAAATAACAGCAAGCAATGTTATTACACTTAACATACCAGGTTACTCTAAGTCACATGTATGTATGTATGTGTGTATGTACATATATACACATGCATACACATAAATCATGTATATATGAAAAACACGCTCATTCCATCCTCACAACAGCCTCATTTGGTAGATCTCAAGACCTCTGTTGTGCAGATAAGAAAACTTCAGGACAGAGAGGCAGGGTAAGTTTCCCAGGGTCTCACAGCTAGCTGGTGGTGAAGCCAGCATTTGAGCTCTGACCATCTGGCTCATGACCCCCCCACCCCCCACTCCACTGTTCACACTGGCTCCCTGCCTGAACTGTGAATGAAGAACACAGCTCAAAGCCTCTGGGTGCGCCCACACCATGCCCAGTCCAATGACCGAATCTTTTGTAGATACCTTGATAAATGCCTATTAAGGACCAAACAGGTGCCTCCTGCCTTATTTATAGTTCCCAGCATAGCCAGCTAGCTATAATTAGCCAAGCTCTCTCAGGACTGGAGCTAAATTAAACCGGTGGGATTAGAGGCCAGCAGCTTCAGACAGTGCCTCCAGATGCCTCCAGCAACACAGCACTGGTGATCGTATGGCAAGCCTCCTCAAGGAAACTGCTCAGCCTTACCAATGGGCCTTTCTCTTGGGTGTTGTGTGGACCCTAAGGGGTCCTATAATGGCCTTCTCCCAATTCTGGTAGCTGATGTCCCCTGGCATCCCCCAATTAAATAAAAGAAGATGACTGACCCCATTCTCTGAGGGTCAGGCCAGGATTCTGGTCCTGGCTCTGTCTCTGATGAGTCCAGTGACCAAAGTACTCAACCACTCTGGGTTTCAGTTTTGTCTCTTGAAATGAAGATTGGCCCATCACTACAGTCTCTCTGAGGTCAAAAATTCCAGCTGTCTCATGGATCTCCAAAAAGGGCTGCTGGTTACATCCTTGGTTATGTCCTGTGGTCAAAATTGAACGCTGGGAGGCTCTAGAAAGCAGTCTAAGGGAAGTCGTACAGCCCACCCATAGGGAGAACTCTGAGAGCCTGGTGTGACCCCTCAGGTGCTGGCACTGTGGGTTTGAGGAGAAGAGAAGTGACTGCCTCCCACCATCTCTTCAGGCTGAGGAAGAAGCAGAAAGAGATCTCATCTTTCCCTCTTGTTCCAGAGCGTCTGGTCACCCAGTGCTTTGCCTCAATCAGGACTCAGATGTCACTTTCTTAGAGGCTTTCCTGGGTTCCTTGTCTAGACAACCTACCCGCCACCACTTCCTAGCCCCTTGCCGGAGCACTTATGAGACTTGGAAACTTGTTCCCCTGTGTTTGTTATTATGTGTATTAACTGTCTGTCTCCCTCCTCCCACCCCACAAATGTGAGCCCCACAGGGACAGAGTCCCCATCTATCGTCTTCACCTCTAGAGCACCTGGTTTGTACCAGACCCTGAGTCAACTGACACAGTGAGCCATTTAGGTCACAGGCCTCCTTCCTCTGTGCTGAGTGCCCAGGCACCAAGCTTCTAGAGTCTTGGCTTTTCCCTATTTTTCCTATCCAAAGAGGGAGCCACTAAACCAGAGAGGGTGGAAGGGAGAGGACGGGGGTTGGGAAGGCTTCCTGGAGGAGGTGATTCCTGCATGGATGAGTCAGTGATGTCTAGCCAAGGAAGGGGAAAAGATGGAGAGACAAGAAGGAGCAAAGCACAGAGGCAGAACAAAGAGCTGATGGCCTGGGCAGATCCAGCCCCTGTGCTCAGCTCCCTTCCTCTCATGGCTCTCCCTATCCTTGAGAAGAATCCTTTCTCCTCTGACCATCTCCCTTTATAGCCACTTGGGGATGGTGACTAGAAATGTTTGCATGGAGGTGGCCTGTGCAGGACACCCCACTCAGCTCAGATCCGCTCTCTGGCTATGACTGCAGACACACACACTCCTCGACAGAGGAAGGGAGGACTTCAAAGAGATCTGAGTTTTAGGATGGGTGGGAAAGCCAGAGCAAAGGCTGATTCTATGAGCCATTGTTGGTCTTTGATCTCCTGGTGAGAGCCTGCCACAGAGTAAAACTCTTTTTAAAATTTCACCAAACCAGGAGGCATACCCTCAGGAAATAGCTCTGAGGTTCCACCACTCACATTTTCCAAAAAATGAGAAGACGGAAAATTTCTCCAGCAAGATCAAATGTAACGCATCAAATTAGATCCACAGGGTCAAAGAGGAATCCATTCCCAAGGACACTGACATCATCATCGACATTGAGCTCAGCTCAGGCTCAATGGAGCTGGTTGGCCTATGTTTGAATCCTGGCTATGATGTTCACTAGCTGGTTGGCCCCAGCAAGTTATTTAACCTCTTTGTACCTCAGTTTTCTTCTCTGAAAAACAGAAATAATGATGCCTGCCTCATAGGGTTATCATGAGGCATAAGCAAGTTCAAATATGGGGAATAAGAGCTTAATAACTGCTAGCAATTAGTATTCATATCATCATCTTCAAGCATAGTGCAGGGACCTAAAGAAATGCTCACTCACCAGGAAGCAGCCCCTGACTTGCCATGCCCTAAATCTCCCCCTTCTGGAATCCTTAAGACAAGAAAGTGATATGACTCCTTTTTGACTAACTGCAATGAAGTGCCTACTCCTACCCAGGACACTCACAAGGGTAGCTCACAGAGCCACGTCCCTCAGGGGCCTTCTTGACTTGGGTGGTAGAGGCCTTGGCAGCCATCCAGGTGTTTGGTTTTATATTAGCTTCCAGATGAAACTTTTTAATAGACACGTGACTGCTAAGCTATGGCACAGCTGCAAAGCATGGGGCAAGCCACCAGCCAGAAAGACCCCACTTCCTCTGTGATTTGTCTGCACCCATGATGGGCCACCAGCCTCATCTGACATTGGCAGGGCAAAGTTGACAGGTGAGATGAGATTATTCTAGCATCTCCCTCCCCTCCTGCTTCAGTCCACAGCACCATAGACCTCCAACCTTCTTTTGGTTACAAACATCACTCAGGGTCCGGTACAGTCATGGCTAATGGCACCTCTGTGCCAAGTTCATGAGCAAGGCTGCTCTTGCTGGCCTCTGACCACTCATGGCCTGGCCCTTATGGCTCTGTCTGCTCTTCCTTGGCCCTATCCCTTGCTTCCACTCCCAGGACTCCTGGCTGGGCTTTTTCCTGGTCAGCCCCACCCTGGTCTGACCATAGCTTGTCCCACTATGAGCAGTTGAAGGTCAATGTTCCACTGGCCCAGTTTCACAGAAAGGTGGATGGGAACACACATGACTTCTAGAATCCAGGTTCAGGCAAATTCAGACTTGATAGCGCCTGGGTAGGTATTTCTCACATGGAGACACAAGTTCCGGAGGTATGTGGAATCTATGAGTACTGGATCTAACACCAGGAGAGTCTCATGATCATGTGTTTGGACTTCGGATCTCAGGAATCTGAGTTATGCAAGAGCCAGCTTCTTCGTGACCAAGACCCCATCCTTGAGGGAAACTGATTCATCTCAGATGAGTGACTTACCTTTCCACAAAAGCAGAGCAGGGTTGAAGTTACTCCTGGGTATCAGGGTAACCTCCTTGACCTGTGACAGAGCAGATGAAGGAGAGGCAAGTTTTGATTGCTGATGGCTTTGGGGCTCCATTCTTGTCACCCACCTTCCAGGTACAGTCTCAACGAGGGTTCCACAGGAGAGGTCAACACAACCAATCCCACTCCCCAAAGGCTCTGGTGTCCTGACCACACCCACCCAGGTAGAAAATACTAAGACATGCTTTCCAGAAAGAAAAGGAGGTATGACCCTATGTAGGAAATAAAGAAATTTTCCATTTCTGTAAATTAAAGTCTCATTCACTTATGATACAGAATGCAAGAAGCTGGATTTATGGGGTAGGACGATTAGCCCCTGTGTCCTCTTTCCTGCTTTGTTATACCTTACCAAGGATCTGATGTTGGTGAGACTTTGTTGATTTCTTCCATTGCTTAACTCAGTTACAAAAGCTCAGAGAGCAGGACTTGGGTACCCTGCCAGTCAGCAAGTTGTGGTCAGAGAAACAGTCAGTCCACAGTGCTGCATACTTTTATAATTGCCCGACAACCCCGGGCCCAGCCTTGGCCCTCACTACCCACTAGTCTCTCCCCAGTAACAAGCACCAACAATCTAACATACAGATGAGACCTATGAGCAGCCCTTATTTGTATTTACAACCACAGAATTAGGTACATTAAAGTTGTCCCATAAATGTTTCTAGTCAATGAAGTGCTCTCTGGAACCCAGTCCATGGGTCATTCAGTTCCTGACCCTGTCTCTGACAGAGTTACCAAAGGGTGAGATGGGGGAGCACCTGGTCATCTGATATCATCACTGAGGCTGAGGTCTGACCCCACCCTTCAGGCCCTGAGAAGTCTCATAGAGAACCCAGTCCTCTGCAATACTGAAGGTATCCACAGCATCCTCTAGCATCACCTCCAGCTCCCAACAGACATGCAGCCCACACTCTTCCCCAAGGGACACCAGGGACCTTCACTCCCTGTGCAGTCCTCTCATCCACTATGGCCCCCTGATCACATTCTTCTCTTACCCCGGAGTACCCTCCCTAACCTTCTCCAAACTGTCCCTCAAAACCCAGAAGGTGCAACTGCTCCCCCCTGACGAATCTCCATAGCATATCTTTTGTACTCAACACACACTTACTGAACTCTGACCACATGCAGGGCAGTCTTCTGGACAGCAGGAGTACCAAGAGGAGTAAAACGCGTCCCCACTGTCAAGCCACTCATACTCTGCTGGAGGAAGTGAGCAGAGAAACCAACCCCTGCAATTCAGGATAAGAATGGGCAGTGATTGTGCCACAGACTGGGGCACACTGGAGAGGCTGGAGTGAGTCTCAGCTTCACAGTGCATTAGCTGGGTGACCTGAAGTAAGTTGCATAACTTCAAGTATCTCCGTTTCCTGTTCTATCACAGGAACAAGTACGGTATTGACTTCAGCAGGTTGTTGTCACAGTTATGTGAACTAATATAATGAAGGACAATATTTATTGTACTTGTTTGAATTGTCATAAGACGTAGAGTGAGGATATGCACAAGGTCTATTACTTGGTTTTGTAGCAGGCTCTTATCTGATTCCTTTCACTAGATTAACACACCATGCACATAGTAGGTCCCCAAGAAATATCTGTTAACCTGCCTTGAACACACTCTGCACTTTACTCAGCTTTTTCTGTTCTCTTTACCTTTTCCATCACTGTTTATTTAAAAATTATGTATTCCTGGCCAGGAGTAGTGCCTCATGCTATAATCCCAGTACTTTGGCACTTTGGGAGGTCAAAGCCAGAGAATTGCTTGAGGCCAGAAGTTCAAGAACAGGTTCTTATCACCTTTAGCTATACCCATCTGCATAGGTGGACTATAGGTCCCCCATCAGACCACAAGCTCCTTGAAGACAAAGATTGAGTCTCACTTCTGCTTTGTTCTTCATGCCAAGCCTCTAGTGATAGAACAATTAATAGACAGTGCTGCTTCAGTGGAGGAATACTCCAAAACTCCTTTCTGAAACCTCTTTCTCATAAGTACATAAGCCATAATGGCCTTCTGGAACCTCGCTTTTATCAAAAATAGAAACCAATCTGACCACGCACACTTTATATCATAATGAAATTGAATGTCCAAATCAAAGAGCATATTTATTGACACACATTTTCTATCCCCTCTACATTATAAAGGATCCCAGTCGTTATCTAGCATTTTTCTGAAATCGGTAGGTAACACTCTCAGCACTTCTGAATCTGATGGGACACCAGTCAGTTTCATAGTCATCATCATTGGATGACTATGTGCCAGATTTTGTCTTCAGTTATATCCCTCAGTATAGGGATCACATGGCTACTCTTCCAAGCTATTCCCACCCACGCTCTTGGTTCTGGAGATGATGAGGGAAAAAAATGGTTCCTGCATTTAGATGCAGATTGTTGCATCTTGTGCGCCATATGAAATGTCATGGATCCTGCACAGGTCATCCTCTGCTGTCCACATTCGTAGGAGCATAGCAAAGTCCAGCTTCAGGTAGAAGTAGTTTCTGTTCCATTTCACAAACAAAATAGAGATACCGTAATAAATTAAATGACTTGAGCCCTCATTAGTAGATAGTAAATGTCACTGTTTATTAAAAAGCTAATAATCCATTCAATTTTTAAAATAAGCAATAAGCCTCTGATATAATAAATTAGAATAATTAAGCCTAATATTCATAGAACAAAATCATGAGGGAAAAGGGGAGTAAGTTCTAGAACCTAAATACTTTTTCCCCATGTAAAATATGCTGATAATGAGCCAATAGGTGAAAGAAATTTTTAGCTGTATACCATCAGGGTGCTTATTTGTCAAAGTGAGAACACACACATATGCTTAGATGGTTGTAAATCTCTAAAGAAATACAAAGAGTTCTCCTAAACCACCCCTCACTACTGACTCCTAGCTCTGTTTTTATTGCATCTGTTTTTATTGCTGACTCCACTCTCTTTCCATTGCAACCTAAGAATGTTCTACTCCAGTTAGAGAGAGCTCTAAGACCCTGGTTCACCACCAGGATAGCTGGTCTTTATGTGTTCTCTTCTCCCTGCTAGATAAAAGAATGGCATCTTTGTGTTTGAAACAACTTTACACAATGGTTCTAAACAAAGCACAGTATGAACTTATTTTTCCTGAAATATAATCTTCCCGCCACACGAGGCCTGAGCACCATCTCTGCTTGGAGACTCCACACCAAGATTGTGCCATCACACTTTGAAGAAGGCAAGAAACCTTTTCTGAGACCGCAGAGTACAGGCTTGTGTAAACAGGCAGTGTAACCTGCCAGGCGGAGATGAAACATTTGCACTTCTCTCCAAGCATTTTAAATGGGAAAGCAAAACTCATTATACAAGCTAAACCCTCTTCTACATTCTTAAGTGTCCAAACACACTTTTTCCCAGCAGCATGCACTTCTATGGCTTTGCATTATTGGGATAAGCCAAAGGGGGAGGGAAAGAGGAGCCTTCTCTCATAAGCACTGAGAGATCAAAGTAAAAGAACAAAGCTAGAGAGTGCAAGGGATTCTGCTTGGTGAGCGTTTCTCAGCAGGGCGGACTTTCTGCATCTGGGCTGCAGGCTCCTGAGTGTCCAGAGCTCTGAGGACATCTTTAGCATCAGTAGAAGGCACACATTGGGCCTGCTCACAGAAGTAGACCCCTGCTCTGTGGAGATTGTTCTGCTTTCCCAGGCACTTTCAGATCTTGTATCAATCAACAAACAAACACTTATGATCCGTGCTTACCAGATGCGGGGCTCAAGGTGGAGACCATCTCACTGACAGATCATCTCCTAGCCCTTATTGTCAGATGTATGTGCCACTCCGAAAAGAAAAGAAGGCCTGGATCTGCCCTCAAGATGTTTACAGTTTGGGGGACACAAGAATGAATGTCCCCATTCTTGGGAACACAAGAATGAGTCCTATAGAAAGATAAATGATACTACAAAGCACTCTATTTTTAAAGCAGTGTTCCTCCAACTTTGATCAGAATCATAACCACATTATAGGAGCTTGTTAAAAAGCAAAAGGGCCTGGATCTCACCGTTGGAGATTTTAACTCCATGAGTCCAAAGTCTGCATCCCTGTATTTTTAACAAGCAGTCACAAGGATTAAAAATTTGAGACATAAGACAGTACCCTAAGTGGCAAATGAGACAGTCACTTATGCTGGCCAAGGTTAAAGGACACCAGCAAGGTCAAGACATAAAAGATACCTGGAAGGGCAGACATGAAGCAGAGAGCAAAGAAGCAGATGGGGGTTAGATGGAGAGGTGATAGGGAGAAGGGGGTAGGGTCCCAGCCAAAAGTACAATACATATGTAAAGACATCATGCAGAAAATTCCAGATGCAGCAGAAGGTCGCACTGGCTGAGTGAGAGCTCAAGACAGACAGGTAGGTCTGGAGTCTGGAGACATGGCCCTGGAGTCTGGGCCCCTATATTTTATCAAATCAAAGCAAGCAGGATCGTGAATGACAGGTAAAGTGTATCCTTTAGCCTGGAGGCAAAGGAAAGCCTTGGAAATGGCAGGGGCAGGGGAGCAGAGTTTCAACAGGGCAGTCCAGGGCTAGGGCTGGGTTAGAATCATCGGGAAGACTGGAAGCAAGCCCCGAGATTCTAGTAAGTTATTTTAATATTCTGTTGTACCCTCACCACAGGGCAATGAACTCAGCAACATATACAATATTATCTTCTTTCTATAGACAGAAACTAGAACATAAAGTAGCCAAACAGCAGGATGAAAGTTGGGGAAGCCAGAATAGCCAGGTGGTTGCACTTATCTCCAACAAATCAATCCACTGCATTTCAAGCCTATTCAACATTATCTTTATTGTCTACTATGAGCAAGGAACAGGAAGATGCAAGATAAATAGAGCACCATTCTTGCCCTCTAGGAGCTCACCTGTAGTGCAGGGGCTGGCAAACTTCTGTAAAAGGCCAGGGAGTCAATAGTTCAGGCTGTGCAGACTCATCGGTCTCTGTAGCAACTACTCACCTCTGCCACAATAGCACACAAACGGCAATGGACAATATATAGACAAATGGGCACAGCTGTGTTCCAATAAAATTTTATGTACAACAACAGGCCAGATTTCACCTGCAGGCTATAATTTGCTGATCCCTGATCTAGTGAGTAAAACAAGCCCATGCATGACTACTTATAAAACAAGAGAGGTATGCTATAAATAAAATGACGATGGAGCCCAGAGGAAAGACAGAGTAATTTTTGTTTGGCCAGGGATAATTGGGGAAGTGGCACTGGATCAGAACAAGTCGCTATGCTTTCCTAGGTCTAGGTTTAAATGATGGGGATGAATCAGAACCATGTGCATGGGCCAACGTTCTATAACTTAGAGGATGTACTGCCTTCCTGCCCAGAACCTTCCAACTACGTAAAAAAAGTGGCGTCTCCCAAGCTTTCTGATGCTTCCCTTTGCCTCTGACACTTTAAGGAATAAATGTCACTTTAAGGAATAAAAATTCCTAATTATTCTGGAAGGTTCAATGCACACACACATATGTACACATTCCTATCATCACCGTGCACTAAGTCTAAACACAATTTAGTTACTTAACTTCCCAAAGGCTCTTTCCCTCCTTCACAGAATCTCTCTCTCCTGAGCAAGGTCCATCTGCTTCTGCACCAGACACTCTAGTGAGATGCAAATATTCTCCTTGACCAAGTGCTGGCCTCAAGAAGAACCTGGAGCCAGGAAGAAAGCAAGGGTGGCCACACACCTCATCTGCCCCCACAGTGCTGGTGCCAGACAAGAAAACAGAAATAGAGCCACGAAGCCCAACAGCAACACCTCAGACGGTGCCAGCAGGCAACGAGCAAGGCCCAGGCAAATAAACACATTAGGCAGGCTGTGCAGTACAGGACACGGCCAGGCCTCAGAGTGACTTCATCAGAGCCAGCCAAGGTCAACTCCAGTCAAAGACAGTCAGCCTCACCTTCTGGGGGCTCAGAATCTCCTGACCAAGATCACTCATGGTACTAGGAAGGTTGAACAAGGCCACAAGTAAGGCCAGATGCCACAGGACAAAGGCAGGCAAAAGGCACCACATGATGGCAGTAAGCCAGCTGATCATAGATTCGAGCCCCAGACCTACCTGTGTAAATCCTACCTCGCTCAAGCCTGACCTCCTCCTCTATGAAACCCTCCTGGCTGTTGCTGATTAGCAATGACTTGGTCTTCTCTGAACATCCAGAGCAATGTTTCTCAAAGTGGTATTATTGGGCCACCAGCAGCAGCATCACCATCACCTGGGAAGTTGTTGGAAATGGAATTTCTCAGCCCCCATCCCAGAATTAGGAACTCTGAAGATAGGACAATGTTTTAACAATGTCCTCCAGGTAATTCTGAAGCAGGCTGAGGTTTGGGAACCATGAAGTAGAATTCAGATTCTAGACCACTAACTAGAAGACACTGGTGTTTCTCACACATTTCCCTGTGCCTTTGGTTCCCCGGGGAAAGTGAATGCATTTAAGAGCCTAGATCTCAAGTGCCTGTCAATCACCCACCTTGCCCAGCCCAGGGGCAGACACATGCCCAGCTAACACCCGTAGAATGTAATTAGCTTGAGCCCAGATACCACCAGCAGGTCATAAAATCACAGAACCTCCATGTTGAAAGTACCCAGCCAGCCCAGCCGGCCATCAGGGCTCTGTCGGTAACCAGCTGCTCTGTGTTTCTGTCATATCAGGTCAGACATTCCACTAACGCAGGGGAACACAGAGCCTCATCCATTCCCTCAGCAAATATTGACTGAATGTAGGTGCCAGGCACATACAGATGTCCCTGTAAACCAGACAGACAAGGATCCCTGCTTGAAGGAAGCTGGCATTCCAATTAAAGGAAAGACCCATTAAGCAGTAAAATTAAAAGAAAGAAAAAAATCCATACCTATTAACCATAAAAAACATATATCAGACACACCCAAATTGAGGGACCTTCTATGAAAAGAACGAAACAGCGTGTCAAACCATGAAAGATAAGGAAAGGCAAGTCTCAGATTGAAGCACACTACAGAGGCGTGGCACAGGGATGCGAGGTGGGATCCCGGACAGATCCTGGAAGAGAAAACTGGCCCTAGTGGGAAGACTGGAGGTATCTGAAGAAGGTGTGCAGTTTAATGAGCAGTTTCATACCAGTGTGAAGCCTGGTGTATTCTCTGGTTATGCAAGATATATGCATCATGGGAAGCTCAGCTCACTGGTAGACAGTAATCTCTGGACTCTCCTGCAACTTCTCTGTATAATGTTTTTGATGGCAAATCCAGTTGAGAAAGTTGGGTCAAAGTGAGGGGCGATGCAAGTTACATGTTCAAACAGAGGGGTGCCTCATCTAGAAGATGGCATGCGGACAAGGCAGGAAAGGGGTCAACCAGGGGCTTTGTGAATGAAGGCGTGACCAAACTCAGTCTTTCTAGGATTTCAACTCATGGTTCTTCTCTCCAGACTAAGCCTGACCGCCCTTTGAATACTTACAGCTATGCTGAAAACCCTCAGTCTTCTCTTTGGAAGGGTCCTCACAGTCTTGCAGCTATGCTCCCTGAAAGTGCCCTGTGGCCTGAGCCTCCTGGAGGGGACAGTCAAAGAGGGTGCACAATACAGTGGGATCTGACAAGGACTGAGGTTGGAAAAAGAGGAACCTCCACCTTCTTTGTTCTGGAATTGCTCCGGTCTCCTTTTCTCACTGGCAAACCGATTCAGTTCCTACTTCCTTCTCTCTCGGACCCTGTGCCAACCTCCTCAGCATCCAAGCTTCTCCTCTGAGCACTGTCCAAATGTGCCCTGAACCTCAAGCAGCGGAGCTTGGAGTAGGGTCAGTGTGAGCAAGCAGACATGACTCAGGCTCGACTCCACCTAATGACTAAGGATCAGCGTCCCACTCCAAGCTCCCCATGCCCAGCCCTTCAGAAGGGACAGGGCACCATAATCCAGAAGCAGAACAGTCCACCCCCCAGAACTGACAGTCTACAGTCCTGAGTTCTAGGGTCCTCGAACAAGCCTCTCCCCTCCAGGTCCCAGGTCACTGGCTATAAAGTGACATGATTGGGTTAGTCAGTCCCCGAGATGCTTTCCCATTCTAACGCTGATGACCAGTAATGTATCAAATGAAATTGTGCAAGGTAATTGCAGCTTTGAAGTACAACATGGGGGGTAGTTACGGTAGCAGCGACGAGAACTAGGGGCTCCTATCTCAAGTGAATCACCAGAATTGCACGTGGTAATTGTTACTATTAATACAATAATGCTTTAAATTGCAGAGTGCTTTTCCACTCACAAAGCACTTTTATACACATTATCTTGTGTGATCCTCATAAGAACCCAGGGAGAGTGGTAGGAAAAATGTTATTTATTTATTTATTTATTGCACAGATAAGAAACCCGAGTGCAGTGGCCATTCAGCTAGGAGTGCCAGCGCTAAGCCCTGAGCACAGGCCTTTGGGTGTCTCCTCTTGTTTCTGTTGTTTGATATTGTTTGCTACCACGACAACCATGCAACCCGCTACGATTCTGCCTCTGTAGATTTTGATTTAGTTCAAGGCTTCTGCACTATAAAGAAGTCCAGGTGTCCTGCTGGTGGGGGAAGCATCCAAAGTGCGCCCAGAACTGCCTTGGCTGGGTCCCTCCTATGGCTCCTGGGAGCACAGTCCTTACCAACAGCACCCCCCATTTGTCTCCCTGTGGCTCGAAATAGAACAGCTGAGATATCACAGCTGATCTCACTGCAGCATCAGATGTTTTTAAATAATTAAATAAAGGGAAAGGGGAGAGTGAAGGAAAAAAAATCCCAAATTCAATGCTAGTGTCCCATGCAAATGATAAGAAAGGACAATGGCCAGAGTCAAGGTGAGGAGACAGCTCCCCTGGAGGCGCCAGGTGTATAGCAGTTCTGTCTACGTGAGACACACTGGCTGAGCCTTCCTACCTGTAGCAATGCCATCACCCCTATTTGGCTGCTGTTTACAAAAGGCAAGAGACAATGTCCCCTCTCACCACACTCCAAGAGAGAGGATATACTCCAGCCAGCCTCCAATTTCCCATTGCTAAGCAGCCACATTCTCCCATGCCCACCACATGCAGAGGTTGGCCCAGGCCCACAGAGTGAGTGACCATGAAAGCTTGGTTCTCAGTTCTACTCTCCACACACTTGGTATCCCTCCTTGAGTGCCCAGCCTTACGTGGGATACTTATCTCCCTGGACTTCAGTCTCCACAGCATTCTCTAGACTGGAGGCTAAAAGCACTCATCTTCCTTCCTCATAGAGTTGTCAGCTTTCTGAGAACGGAGTGAGATCACACTTGAGAAGACATTTTGAAAACGTACAAGTCCCACATGGCATTAAGTGACCATGGCACAGCAAGTGCCTGACATCAGGGCTGAGGACAATGGTACACGCTGGCCTGTGTTCCCAGCCTCCCTCCGGTAAGATGGATCCTAAGACTGGGTTCTGGCCAGTGGGGTGTGGGTAGAGCGTCTAGTCCATAAAACCCTCCCACGCAAGATCCTCTTCTCTCTTTTCCCCTCTGCCAGTTGAGGACCTGAGGCGGGTTCTGGGGACCTAGAAAGGGCAGAGCCACAAATGTTCCTTTTTGTCATGTTAAGGAGCTGAAGTTGGGTGTTGTTTGCTACAGCAGTTAGGCCACCAACCTAGCATAATGACCCAGTGGAGAGGTGGCTTAAAAAAACCCCACAATGGGGCGTTAAATTTAAGCAAATGGAGAAAGGGGTTTTAGTAGCAACAAGCAGCCATGTTTCCTCCTATGTCATCAAGCCAATAATGGGATAAAAATGAGACCATATAAGAGATGTACCCAGGAGGATGCTGTCTGCATTGAACCTGTCTGGGGGAACAGTCAGTACAGCACACTTGTTAAAATGCACCACAAATCTAATTTGTTGTTGAGGCACACTTTCTATTCTCAAACGCCTTGATTTTCACTCCTGACAATAAAAACATGTGGCTCAACCTTTAACTAGTCAGACAGGTTAGGTCATCTGATCACAGTATCAAATGCCCTCCTCATGTGGACAGGCCATGCTGCAAGGGGCCAGATAAGAGACTGATAAATTGTCAGAAAAAGGGTGGGAGGGCCAAAGGGTTTGAAAGACAGTTCACAAACATAAAACAGAAATAGCTCTTGAACATGTGATGCTCATCTTTACTCATACAAAATAAGTACAAAACGAAATGACAATGAAATGCAATATATCACCCATTCGGTTGGCAAAAAGCAACTCCCTGGGCTACTCTCCTTCACCTCCATCCCGAACTCTCACTTGTGCCTAAAATGTTGCACCTTGCCCTGTATGAAGCTGACATCAAGTCAAGAGAAAGTTCACTGCTAACCATCTCCATGTCATGAAAAGTCATGCTAAGCTTGCGCTGCTGGAAGCAGACCTTGCACTGCAGAAGGTATGGGGTAAATGTGCTTGCTGGTACTACCTGTGGACAGGAACGTTGGTCCCTCTTTGGAGGTCAACTTGGTGATATCTATCAACACGTGAAAGGCAGTCCCTTTTGATTAAGCAATTCCACTTCTAGAAGTTTACCCAACAGATATCTTCATACGTGTGAAAAGACTCATGCAAGAGATTATTCATTGTTTGAACTGCAACAGATGGGAAACAGCCTCAATGTCCAACAGTAAAAATCACACACATATATTTGGCTACTAAACAGATGAAAAGTCTACTTCAAAGTGTATAAGATCCTGAGCCATAACGTCCCTGGGGCGAGGGCTAGGGGGTTTGGCCAGCAAGTACACACACCCACTGAGATTTGCCCTGCAAGTACATGCTAACAAGAAGGGATACTATGGGGAAGCATTATCCTTAAGATGCTACAGGAACACGAGTCAATGTTTGACAAGGTGTGAATCTGATTCCGTGCAGTTCCTCGGTGTTGTGCTTATTTTAAGCATATGGAAAATTAGCCATAATGCGAATAACACAGCAACAGCTGTGCTTTTATCTTCTCAGCTATCTTGACGTCACAACCATCAAATACAAGCTCCAAAAAGAGCAAATGATATTGTTCTCAGCAGCATGTGCAAAAAGGTCACGCACCTTCCAGCCAGATGAAGGATTCCAGAACTATCCCTTTTCGTAGGTGCGATTTCCCCTTTGCAGGGTAGCTATTTAGCAATGTGGGGCACAGCTAGGCAACTGAGACTTAGGAACAGAATTCAGTCAGAAAAATCAGCGACAAGCTTTCTGGAGAGAAAACAGGATCAAGTAAAATGGCATCTAGACACACACCTTTTGACTTAGAAACCCCTCTCTCTAACACCAGAATAGAAGGCAATGAAATATACAAGGTTGTGTATCACAGCACTGCTGTAGTGGAGTGAGGAATAATATAATCTGAAAACAATCTGAAAGTTCATCAAAAGAGAATGATTGCATAAATGATGGTATGCCCACACCATTAATTTATGAATTGTTTTAAAAAATGAGATCTGTATCTGCAGATCTGAAGGGATATTCATGATGTATTAGATTTTAAAAGAAAGTAAGTTGCATAGGACAAGTATATAATAAGACCCCATTTTCATTAAAGAACCAAAAAGCCCTATACAAGTCCCAAAAGGTCCTAGCCAATCTGCCCTCCTCCAATTCCTCCCTCCATCTGTGACTTCATTTCCTCTGTTTTTCCCTGCCACATACTGCTCCAGTTGACAGATCACACTACCAGGCACAATTCTGCCTCAGGGTCTTCGCACTGATCATCAGCCTCAGTGCTTCTTCCCCAGAGATCTCATGGCTTTCTCTCACATGTCCTTTTAGGTCTCTGCACAAAATTCACCTTCTTAGTGAATTCTCCTCTAACCCTTCACTTAAAATTACCAAATGGGGAGGGAGGAATTTTATCTTGCTTTATTTTCCCCCTTGGGAATTATCATCAGTTGGCACTTTAAACACTTTACTTTGAGAGATTTTAGTCCTCCAGCCTGTCAATTCCAAGAGGGCAGCAGTTTTTGTCTCTCTTGTTCCTTGTGGCATCACAGCACCTAACACAGAGTAAACACTCAGCCAGTTCTCACTGAAGGAATGGAACACCTGTTTGCACATCTTGACACGATCCTGGACTGACCAAGGAAGCTGCAGGAGGGGAGCATGTGGCATCGGACAGCCACCAAAGAAGAAATGAGGAAGGCTCCCTTTTTTATCCTATGATTCTACCAGTTGCAGGAACATATGCTATTTGCATAACTTTTGAAGAGCCATTCAATAAAAATAAAAAAGCAAAGATGTATACGGGACTAAGAGGAAGCAATATGGAGGGCATCAAGGCAGAGTTCTTGAAGAGAGCGGGACCCCACCACACCCAGCAGCTGCCTGGCCCTCTCTTTCTTCGAAGAATCCATCCCTGCCCAGGATCACACGCAGCAAGTATCCTAGGAAGGTCAAGCTGCTGCTCGTAAATGAAATCTCAGTGTACAGGCTAACCCAAATACAAATGTTCCCAGACTCTCCCTCCCGCCAAGCTCAGCTGCTATTGGAGACAGATTAACACAGATTTAGCAGAACAAGATGCTCTGTGGAGACGATAAGGTCTGAAGAAGGTGGACAGAAAGCAGCCAGAAGGAGGGAGCCCTGGTCCCTCCAGGAGGCTGGGCACCAGCTCCATCTCTTACTGAGTCCCCTTGGGCAAGGGTGCTCTAACCTCTGAGTCTAAGGTACCTCCTCTGGAAAAGTCTAAATAAAATTACCTGTCTCCCAGGCTCGGTGGCTCAGCCTGTAATCCTGTGCCTTGGGAGGCTGAGATGAGTGAATTGACTGAGCCCACGGGTTCGAGACCTGCCTAGGCAACTTGGTGAGACCTCATCTCTACAATAAATCAAAAAATTAGCCGGGTGTGGTAGTGCGCGCCTGTAGTTCCAGCTACTTGGAAGGCTGAGGCGGAAGGATCGCCGGAACCCAGCAGGTTGAGGCTGCGGTGGCCGGGAGCGGCCACTGCACTCCAGTCTGGGCGACAGAGTGAGACTCCAACTCAAAAAAAAAAAAATTAC
>CAUYQG010130502.1:0-17564 GCA_963574415.1 Tarsius wallacei
CAGTCAAAAAAAGAAAAATATATGATACCACTTATTTGAGGTCAATATCTTTTCTTTTTAATGTTCTTTTTTTTTTTTTGAGTGGAGTCTCACTCCGTCATCCAGACTGGAGTGCAGTGGCACACTCACGGGCACCCCAGCCTCGACCTGCAATTCTTCCACCTCAGCAATCGTTCCACCTCCAGCAATCCTTCCACCTCAGTCTTCCAAGAAGCCGGAGCTACAGGCACGCACAATTTCACAGAGACAGAAAGCAGACGCGCCTGTAGTTCCAGCTACTTGGAAGGCTGAGGTGGAAGGATCGCCGGAGCCCAGCAGGTCGAGACTGCGGTGGCCGGGAGGGTGCCACTGCACTCCAGTCTGGGTGACTGAGTGAGACTCCAACTAAAAAAAAAAAAAAAAAGAAAAAAACACAACACTTTATATAATTAAATATAGAAATATCATAAAATTTATTAACACAATTCAAGTTATTCCAAAGCTTTTGAACTGTGTTATTTAATTTGTTTAGTTGAACTTAATTTTATAGAAATCTTCATGTCTTCCTCTTTGCAAGGTTTACTTTTAATAGTTTGCATTTATTGAAAGCCTTCAAATGTGATTTTGGCATATCTTTTATTGAATAATTTGATTAAAATTTCCAACTGATTTTAAAATGCAAACAGTTTAGAGAACTTGTATACTAAAAAGTTGAATACCATTATGGCACACTTCTGTTGATTTCTTTTTCTTTTTCTTTTCTTTTTTTTTTGAGTTGGAGTCTCACTCTGTCGCCCACACTGGAGGGCAGTGGCACACTCACAGCTACCCCAGCATCAACCTGCTGGGCTCTGGCGATGCTTTTGCCTCAGTCTTCCAAGTAGCCGGAACTACAGGCACGCACTAACACGCCTGGTTAACTTCTGTTGATTTCTAAAGTCATTGTTCAAAGGCTAAAATATTCTGTAAATCAGACTTCTAGTGGGTAGCAAAAGGAGAAAATATGTATTACTAAGATGAAATGCATATTTTAATATTATATAATAAAAAATTTGACTGGCCTTTTTCTCTGGTTCCTGGAGGAAACCCAGGTAATAAGAAGTTTCTTAGTTATTTATGAGCCCCTTGGACCACACCCGAGTTAATGCTAAGGAGATGATTCAGGGTGGGGGATGTTCATCAGAAAGACCAATCCTGTGATTAGAAAATAGAGACTTTGAGCCAGTATGACCTCCAGTGAGTGGACAGGGCCTGAAGATTGAGTTCAATCATGTGCCTAATGAATAAAGTTTCAGTCAATCATGCCCATATTACAAACCCAAATAAAACTGGATATCAAAGCTTCCTGGTTGGTAAACACATCACTATACCAGGAAGGTGATGCTCCCTGATTGCATGGAGAGAAGGCATGGAAGTGTTCTGTGCTTAAGTCTCTCTTAGATCTTGCCCTGTGTTTTTTCTTCATTGGACTGGTCCTCATTATATAATATAATTAATATAATATAATATAATAGTAATAATATATTAAGTTCTGTGAGTCATTTTAATGAATTATAAAACCTGGGAGGGGTTGTGGGAACCCATTATATTTGTAGCCAGCTGGTCAGAAGTACAAGTGATTTGGTGATCCCCAAACGTGTGACTCACATCTGAAGCAACAACAGTTTTATTGGTGATCATGTCCTTAAACCTGTGGCGTCTGACACTAACTCTGGAATGTTAAGCCAGAATTACATCACAGTCCACACATTTTGTGGTTTTATTATTTTGTATGTGTATATACATGTCATATCTTCCTAATTTGTCAAAGTGTGTTTCCCTCACCTCTTTCTCTTGATATCCATTAGCAGAATGACATCAGAGAAAAAGTCCTAAAAAAGTCTCTTGACTAAAATTTAGATAAATTTTATACACACACACACACACACACACACACACACACACACCCCTCAATAAGAAGCTATGAATGAGTATCTGGGTAAAAGTAACAACCACAAATGTAATTTCTGAGATGAGTCCCGTAATTTAGAATATTAGGAAAGTGAGGGCTGAAAGTGATGGAAAGATTAAAAAAGAATTGCCATATTTTCTTTCCATAGGTCATGCCAGAATAAAAATAGCTTTAAAAATGTACCAAAATGCTCTTGTATAGCTCACACTTCATGTAAATTTAATGGTTTTCTAATGCCAAGGCTGATACTGCTTTTTGAGTAGACAATAAAAAGCAACATTGAGTTCAATTAAGCAAAAAACACAGTATATGTGGTGGGCTATTTAAAACTAGAATTTGAAAAATGGAGAAACGAATTTAGCATAAAGTTAAACGGAATTCTAATAATTTGCATTTATTGAAAGCCTTCAAATGTGATTTTGGCATATCTTTTACTGAATAATTTGATTAAAATTTCCAACTGATTTTAAAATGCAAACAGTTTAGAGAACTTGTGTTACTAAAAAGTTGAATACCATTATGGTACACTTCTGTTGATTTCTTTTTCTTTTTCTTTTCTTTTTTTTTGAGTTGGAGTCTCACTCTGTCGCCCACACTGGAGGGCAGTGGCACACTCACAGCTACACCAGCATCAACCTGCTGGGCTCTGGAGATGCTTCTGCCTTAGCCTTCCAAGTAGCTGGAACTACAGGCGCACACTAACACGCCCGGTTAACTTCTGTTGAATTCTAAAGTTATTGTTAAAAGGCTAAAATATTTTGTAAATCAGATTTCTAGTGGGTAGCAAAAGGAGAAAATATGTATTACTAAGATGAAATGCATATTTTAATATTATATAATAAAAATTTTTTGCTCACAGGGACAGATATATATCAATAAATTATAAATATTTTGATGGCTTTTTCTGAAATAACCCTTTAATCAACTTAAGGTAAAAAAATTAATATTTTGTCATATCTAGATTTATATTTCCTTTTATATAATAAATATATGTAGTGAACTTAAAGATACATTGTGGAATCCTTATATCATTCCACTTAGGAGTTGAAGAAACTTAGGAGTTGAAAGTGACATATGATTTACAGATATAGGACATGCATTGCAATTCTTACACTGAGAAAAAAGTGTTAAATATTTTTATATCAGAAAATTAAAGCTGGGCTCGCTGGCTCAGCCTGTAACCCCACGCTTTGGGAGGCTGAGGTGAGTGGATTGCCTGAGCCCGCGGGTTCGAGACCCACCTGGGCAACTTGGGGAGACCTCATCTCTACAATAATTCAAAAAATTAGCCGGGCGTGGTGGCATGTGCCTGTAGCTCCAGCTACTTGGAAGGCTGAGGCAGAAGGATCGCCAGAGCCCAGCAGGTCGAGGCTGCGGTGGCCGGGAGCGGCCACTGCACTCCAGTCTGGGCGAAATAGTGATATTCCAACTCAAAAAAAAAAAAAAAAAAGAAAGAAAATTAAAAGAATATTAATTATTCCTGAAAAATTTCCAAGAACATTTCATGTTAATTCACAAATAAATTAACCATTTTAATAAACTTATTTAACCTTTTTTTAGTGAACCAATTTTTAGTGAACTATTTAATGAGCACTCATCATATACCCCTTACAAACTCACAAACATTATCACTTTATATGGCAAGGTCACTTACAAACATTATCACTAATTCACCCAATAATCCTTCATTTTGATTTAAATTACAGATGAAAAACCTAAGTCCCCAAAATGAAAGCAACCTAACAAAGAATGTATAGCTCTGAGTAGGAAAGATGGGAACATAAACTAGGTCCTCGACCCTCAAATTCCCAGTCCTTTAGGTTAATTTTATATAAATCCTCTTCATATTTCCTATGAGTTTTTTCTCCCAATTTACATCTAGGCTAGTTTAATTTTGATGTAGTATTAGGTGCTCTTCCAACTATAATCATGGGTTTAGCAATTGTTTTAGTTGTGAACTTTCAGACTTACGACACCTAAGCAAAACTAGTGGTCTCACCATTGACTATCTGTATCCTCAGACTTAATCATAGTTCCTTTTTGACAAAAGGTAATTTGTTGACTAATTAAAACCTCTGAACAATGAGTTACTGTAACTTCATTTTACTCAATGTATAGTCCCTTGACTGTTTTAAGAGCAGACTCTTAAAATAACACTAACATTTTGTTCTGACTATACATTCCTTCATGCCGGTTCCATTTTATTACAGCAAATACGCCTAGCAATGTCTTTATTTTTTATAAAGGATTCTATTTCACGGACAATTTGATATTAATGTAAGCTTCCAATAATTGTCAGTAGTAAGGAACACAAGATGATAAAAAGGAATAAGCTCAAATAAACAAAGGACAGGTGGCAGCCTGAATTGCATCTGTTATTAATCTGTATCATAAGAGAAGGGAAGAAAAGGCAGCTGGAGAAAAACATAAAGGGATCTGTAAGGCACACTGGAGCACACATTTGTATTTATTAACAGCTTCCTTTCTTTCCCTGCCCTGTAAACTAAAAATGCCTCTATAAAACAGCCCAGAGTAATTATCTTGTCAGAAGAATTGTCTCTGTGTTATGGTTAAATTAAATTGAACTGAAATTCATCCTGAGAAGAATATATCAAAGAAAAGGAAATGGAAAGGTAAATTAAAATTAAGCTGTCAGATTTAAGGGTCCATCCAGTGGAAATGACCAATAAACTGATGAGTTATGATACACACTAACTTAAATCTCTGCTCTTACTAAACCTCTGGTGTATTCTCAAATGTTCTTCCAAAGGAAAGATATCAAATTCAGTGATCTATCATAGAAACAAAGAACTGAGTACCGCATGTTCTCACTCATAAGCGGATCCTGAACATTTATCATAATACTTCATGAAAGGGATCGGCAGTAGCAGACCACTGCTGGTACCTGATACCAAACCAGATGAAGGGAGGTCCAAGGAGGCCCAAACTTCACCTGAATAATGACCACTTATGTACCTAACTCTGAATTATACCCCACATCTTTAAAAGAAAAAAGATATCAAATCATTATAAATTGTTTTAACCTGCAGACACCAATGAGAACAATGAATAGAGGAAGTGTCATCGTTAAGTTGACAATACCTTTCCCAGTGCATAGCAGCCTCTACTCACTCTGTATGATTTTCTCTATAGAATGTATTTGCACGTATAATAACGCCTGTTCTACCTTCACTAAGCAATGTTTTAGTGGGAAAGACCATTTCTCAGGTGGTTATATCTTGCAAACAGGGAAATCACTTTTATTGAGATGTAAAAGAGCTGTAAAAATAAGAAATAAGCATTCTTTTAGTTAAGATTACTCTCTTGGTAAAGGGATTAATTTAATTGAACATGACTTAAAGTTTTGAGGGAAAATTATGCTGAAGAGTATTCTAATTTTGGCAATAAAATAAAACTGAGATGTGTTCTCAGCGTAATTTGATATGGTGGTTTAATGACTTGTGTATAAGCAGCAAAATCTGAATGCTGCTAATTAATCGGGGGTCTCTTAAATTTGAGTAGCTCTCTTACAACAGATCAATATTGTTTTCTCTACGACAGATACCAGCATCTATTGTATCATACTAACAATTAAATTACTGTTTTTCCCATCTTTCCTAACTTGAGATTCTGTTAACACTGACCAGTATAATGTCACCTTGATTATACACATATTTGACTTTCTTTGTTTAAACTCTATAACTCATCTCTTTTTAGGATGAAGTAAGTCTAATAAACTTAATTTAGGAAAGGTAGTTTCATTTAAAATAATAACACTTTCTTGTCATTTTTCTCCCACATTTATAGTCTAAAAGTTACTATCAAATGCTCACTTTTTCTTACAAAATACTTTATATTTCTGAATACTTTAGCATTTCAATATTTCAGAATACAGTATTTTTATTTAAATTATACAATGTCGTTATTATATTTTATGGATCTTAAAATAGAATATTAAATTTTGTATTATTTAATAGCCTCACATCAAAGGGCAGCTATAATTTTATAAATCAAGATCCAGAATATCAAAATTGTTTATATGCTGGCAAAATACAAATCAGTAATCACAAGGTAGAAATTGATAATACTTTTTTTTCAAAAGGATAATAAAAGAGGAAAGTAAAATTAAGAATAAAAGGAGAGGAATGCTGAGACAGAATAAAATAAAAGACTCCCTTCACTGTATAGGTCCCCATGCCTGAGTGAAATTGTTCCATCATAATGACTTTTGCTAACATTAGCCGTTCTGCACTCTGGGATGGGTTCCTCCCTATGAGGGAAATGTAAGAACTCTCATGTGGTTTATTGGGCAACTAATAGAAGCTTGACAAAAGCAGAAAGGTTTTGAACAAGGAAAAATCAGTGCTGGCATGAGTGATACACATGCAATAGAAGCATCAGCCTGTTCCTCTCATTGTTATTTTCTCTCTGACACACGTTAAGGAATAAGACAAAACTCAAGCATAACTTCCAGAGGAACTGAGTTGCTGCAAGTTTGTCCACTTGAAACTTATGAAATGTTTCATAACGTAATAGTATTACTACCAATACATAAATGACGTTTACCTAATTGGTTTGAAAATTATGTGTAGTGTACAAAAGACTTAAGACAATCAAGATGAACTAATTGAGTCAGAATGGAATTAAGACATATCAATTGAATTAGAAACTACTCATCTGCCTGAGTTATAGAATGTCCTTTCTTTCTTTTTGTCTTTCTTTCTTTCTTCCTTTCTACCTTGTTTCCTTCTCTAAAAAATATTTAACACCTACTATATTACAGAAATTGTTATTAGATCCATAAATACAAAGTCAATGTCTCTTCTTCATGCACAAAGGGAGATTGGCACAAAGAAGGACTATCTATGTATGGTACTTGCTTTCAAGTAGATAGTCCTCATCACATTTTCACCCTACATGGTGCTACCATACGTAGAAAGGAAAGAGCTGCAAGAATGGAGAGTAGGCAAGTGGACAGAGCTGAACTGCCACCAAGCTAATCTACTTGCTTTCAAGTAGATAGTCCTCATCACATTTTCACCCTACATGGTACTATCCATACATAGAAAGGAAGGAGCTGCAAGAATGGAGAGTAGGCAAGTGGACAGAGCTGAACTGCCACCAAGCTAAATGTTGATATGCACAACTAAATCTCAAAGATGAACACAGGTTATCTATACACAGACAGTGAGAAAGAGGACATTTTAGGCAAATAAAAATTAAAACATAAGTAAAAGTGCAAAAACATGGTCACACACACACACACACACACACACACACACACACCCAGCTTCTCAGAAAGACAGAACTGGAAAAAGTGCCCTATAGGAAATATTGAGCACACGACTCCTCATCTAGCAGGGTCCTGCCAACAACATGAGGGTAAAATTGAGTTCTGACTCATTTTTATTATTCTTAGCATTTTTTTTTTTATTTGGAGTCTCACTCTGTTGCCCAGACTGGAGTGCAGTGGCCGCTCCCGGCCACTGCAGCCTCGACCTGCTGGGCTCAGGCGATCCTTCCGCCTCAGTCTTCCAAGTAGCTGCAACTACAGGCGTGCGCTACCACGCCCAGCTAATTTTTGATTTATTGTAGAGATGAGGTCTCGCCAAGTTGCCCAGGCGGGTCTCAAACCCGTGGGCTCAGGCAATCCACTCACCTCAGCCTCCCCAAGCGAGGGATTACAGGCTGAGCCACCGAGCCCGGCTTCCTTAGCATTTTTTAAAAAATCAAAACTGGATTGTGAATTCAGCCTCCTTGGCATGTCTCTTTTTTTGGTGGGGGGGGGAGTAGGATTTATTGAGAGGACAGAGAAGCTCCCATAGTGGGAGGGGATCCGAAGAGGTTACCCCTCTTGACATGATTCTTAAAGGCCTGTTTCTTTCGATAGTGTTTCAATATGACTATGTGCTTAAACATATCCCATTTCTATCTTACTTTCATATATAAAGTAACACACACACACACACACACACACACACACACACATACACATAAATAACTACACCACTTAAGGTTTTTATTAGAGCTTGCTCAAATTACATTAGTAAAGATTTAAAGGCAGTATTAAATCTATTTATGATAGTTGGCTTTTTTGTTTTTTTGTTTTTTTGTCATACACAGTCGGAGTTTTTGTTCTGTTTTTGTATTTGCCACCTCCACTATTTTGGTCATCACTGTCACGTAAAAAAAAGCATATTCAGAGCAGTTTCTTTTTCTTGAGTTACTTTTATGATCATCAGATTAACAACCATTAATTACATTTTGAGCAAATGTTCCTTTGAAAACATTTAATAATTGACTCTGTACCTTAAGTAACAAAATTGTATCACCAAAATAACCTAATTTTTCTTAAACGATTTAGAGGACTTTGGGTTAAATGTTCTCATCATGGCAATTTTTTATAATAATAAAGAGCAAAGGTTGAAAAAAGCATGGTACATTGATCCAAAATTATACTGGTTCCAGAATAATTCTCTGAGCCTTAGTTCCCTTCATCATTTAGTGGACACATTAATAGTGTCTAATTTAGTTATTCTGAAGATTAAAAAACTTAATATGTGTAAAGTAGTTTAGGAGACTTCCTGGTACAGAGCAATCATTCTGGAAATTGTAATAACTCTTCTTATTATTAATATCATTAATATTAGTTTTTAAAAACAATGATATTTAGCATTCTACCACCCACTAAATTGGTAAGCAAAAAAATAGTAATGCCCATTGTATTTTAAAGTAGCTTTAAAATCTTAAAAGCGACATGAAAACCAAAGAACTGTTTACTCATTTAAAACATTAGGTTTTTTCCTTAAGTGGCTTTCTTTTTAAATTACGTATGCTGGAGCTCAGAACAAATCGTCCAAAATATGGCATCTTGGCATACTGAATATTTTAAACTAAAGGAAATTCTTACAACCACAGAAGCAGGATGGTTTCCCTGTTCTTCTCTTAGTCTCTCTCTCTTGAAACTGCTCATAGAAACTGAAATTACCCGCACTCCTTTTTTTCTGAAGCAAGCCACAAAACATAGAAAGGTCACTCTGACATTCTCTCTCCCTCTTCCCTGAAGACTCTTATGTGACTGGTGCCCTGCCTAACTTCCAGAGGGAAGGAATGCCACGCAGACACAGGAAAGAATCTGCACAGACAGACCTTGCTGAGTCCTCCCCACTTTATTACTATTAGATCATACTCTTCTGTCCTTCAATCGTAATTCAGCATGACTGTTCATAAAATACACTGTTTTCCCTGGGTCTTGGAGTCTTCTTTCTGAAGGTTTCCATGTTACATAAAACTTATATTAAATATATATGTTATGCTTTCTTTTCTTTTATTACTGTGTCTTCTGTGATAAGGGTATCAGCCATGAACCTTGAGATAGGCAGGGGGGGAAAAATGACACTTTTTGACCCTAAGTGTAATATTGAAGGTTTTACTCATGTCGAAAGATAGATACATGTTTTAGAAATTCATTTTAGACCTATTTGATGACCACTTGTATACCTAATCCTGAGTTGTACCCCCACATTTTTAAAAAAAGAAATTCATTTTGGAAATTGGAAAATGTTAAGACACATATGGCCGAAAGTCTGTTTGATATGTTAAACCTCAAGACTTGTGTGTGTTCACTCTTTGGAACCTTAGGGAGTGACATTTCACCACAATTAGAATTGTTTTTAATTTATTAATTAATTTAATTTGTCTCTCTCTCTCTTTCTCTTTTTTCCTAGTCGGAGTCTCACTCTGTAGCCCAGGCTGGAGTGCAGTGACATGATGGCTACTGCAGCCTTAACCTGCTGGGTTCAGGTGATCCTTCTGTCTCAGTCATCCAAGTAGCTGTGAATACAGGTGCACACCCAGCTAATTTTTATTTACTTAATTATTTATTTATTCATTCATTATTTATTTATTGTAGAGATGAGTTATCACTATGTTGCTCTGGTTGGTCTGGAACTCCTAGACTCAGGCAATCGTCTCACCTCGGCCTCCAAAATGCTGGGATTACAGGCATGAGCCACTGTGCCAGGCCATCAGTATTTGTTTTGATTGTCAATATTTTGCAACAGAAATAAAAATGTCTCACTATAAGGCTACTAAGTAATATAAAATTTGTCAAATATGCACAGTTTTCACTGGTTCATATAAAATTTAAACCTACTGTTTTTAGTATTCAAGATACAACTTAATATATAATGTCTTAATATAGTTAATGAAAGTTAAAGTTAAGCACAATTGTTCTATATCTTTACAACTGGATTATGTGGCCTCATTAATATTACCATTATTGTGTGCTTTGGTGGCAAGAATATAGTATTTCTTCTTATGCTGGTATATTTTAACATCCAGGAGATGACAAGTTGCTTAACTTGATGGAAAAAAACAAGCTTTACCACCAAACCTTCTAAAGAGATTTGACCAGCAGCCATCCACTGATGAAGTAATGAACTTGCAGGTACTTGCCAAATAGATTATAAAAAATTATATGATAAAATATTAGTGCACACTAAAGAAGTCCTAGTGTAATTTTTAATTACCAAAGCTACATTTTATTTTTAACTATGTGAATGTGGACATCTTTCATCTATATTTAATTCAATTTAACATTCACATTCTCTCTTTCTGTCTGTTTCCTTTTCTTCTTCCCCTCCCCTTTTGTTCCTCTCTATCTCCCTTTATTTTTTTCCTCTCTCTATTTCCACTACCCCTTACCTCTTGGTGATTTTTATTGCATCTTTAGAAACTAACATATTCTTCTGTTATGTTTCTTACGTTGTACATTTTCCTAGATTTCCATGTTTATAAGACAGGATAATCAACTATTAAAAGCCTATTAGCAATAATCTTTTCACCACCATACTGGCTTACCACTTGGAAAAGAAACTTTAGTGAAGTAGTAATTAAAACAAAGATAAGATAAACTATTTTGTTGTCTTCATCATTTGCACAGAGGATACAGAAATTAGCAAGGAGGATATCTTTAATCTAACTAGATATCTAAAACATTAATTAGACCATTTATCTAACTTGTGTTCCTATATTACAACCATCCTAATTTTTAAACTGCATAGTTGAACTGGTCTAGAAACAAACACACCTGACACTGTTATTGTTTCACTTTTAAAAAGATTAAAACTTTCAGCAACCCTTTACACTGCTGGTGGGAATGCAAACCAGTGCAACGTCTTTGGAAGACAGTTTGGCGATTTCTGAAAGAACTAGAAATTGACCTTCTGTATGACCCAGCAATTCCCCTACTGGGAATATATCTGGAGGAACTCAAATCATTCTACAAAAAAGATACCTGCACACATATGTTTGTTGCAGTTCTGTTCACAATAGCAAAAACATGGAACCAACCATGTTGCTCATCGAAGCTGGATTGCATTTTTAAAAATGTGGTATATATACACAATGGAATATTATGCAGCCATAAAGAAGGACAAACATATGGACTTCGCAGCAACTTGGATGAATCTGGAGTCGATCATACTCAGTGATCTATCACAGAAACAAAGAACAGAGTACCATATGTTCTCACTCATAAGCGAACCTTGAACAATTATAATACTATAAGAAAGGTATTGGCAGTAGTGGAAAACTGTCAGGGCATGGAGGTGGGAGTGGCAGTTGAAGGAAACTGCTAGGGGAGGTAGGGGCATACCTCATCAACAAGGGTACCTGCATAATCAATGTTTGTATACCTAACCCTGAGTTGTACCCCACATCTTTATAATGTAAATAAATAAACAAACTTTCAGTAATATTAAGGCATAAAAAGATAATGTGGGGACTAATTCCTTGATATCTTATTACCCTAATTCTAGAGTTATTTTATGCTTTCAGCACAGATTACAAATACATTTTACATGTAAAAACCTGCTAGGGGATTTCAACTTATTTTGTGACTATTTTCTTTTGTGACAAGTACCTTCTTTTTTCTATCATGTTCACATTTTAAACTCTTGATATCAGCACTTATAAGGATTATGGGCAGTCTTACTCACTTGATAATCGAATATTTGATATTATTGTACTATTGAATAAAATACTGCAGAGGACATCATGCTGTTTCACATTTTTTACTTCTTCCATATCTACATCGATTTAATTAAATGAACTTGGTTTCTAATGCTCTTTTTTGGCTCCTCTAGCAAGTATAATAGGCTGTCGAATTACAGTCACTTCTTCATTCCTTCCCAATGGCATGGAGATGGTGACATCGTTGATGTGTCCACTGGTGCCCATGTGATTCATGTAAATCCAGGTTAGTGAACAAATCTAGTCATCCCATTCCCTCTGACAATGATTGGTGTAAAATTGGGCATGTGGGGGAGGTTTCATTGTTGCTTTTTCTGGCTCTTAAAAGGAGAAAAAGAGAAGAAGTTACTTTTCTCTCTTCATGATATTATACTACCTGGACGTGCCAATTCGAGGTGCTGCACCATACTGGGACCTGGGGCAAGCCAAACTGAAGGCCAAAGCATATAAGCTAAGGATGGTGAAGCTGAAAGAGGAAAGATGATATGAAAGAACTTAGAGGTTTCCTGAAATTTTGAGTCAGCAAGTTAATCAACTCCATATTTGCTTTGCCCTAGGATATTTACTATTAAAAATATATATTTATTTTCAATCACTAGGAGCTATGGCCATTTGCATTTGGTTGATACATTTTAAAGCATGCAGTGTCTTTTCTCTTTAGGCACTGTGCAGTTTGAATCAATCAGAATCAAAAGCCTTTTGGTTTTCTTTTCTTTTTTTAAACAATTCTTAACATTTGGATTTTTAAATTTATTGTTCATTATAAAGATGTAAGGTACAATTCAGGGTTAGGTATACATGTGCCTGGTTTGAGATCTGGCACACTTATTGATGTTGTGTGCCCTGCCTCCCTCCCCTGGCAGTTTCCCACTACTGCCAATCCCTTTCTTATAGTATTAAGGAAATGTTCAGGGTCCATTTATGAGTGAGAACATGTGGTACTCAGTCCTTTGTTTCTGTGATAGTTCACTGAGTATTATAAACTCTAAATCCATCCAAGTTGCAGCAAAGTTCATTGTTTTGTCCTTCTTTATGACTGTGTAATATTCCATCATGTATATGTACCACATTTTTTTCTAGTCCACTTTCGATGAGCAGTATGATTGGTTCCATGTTTCTGCTATTGTGAATAATGCTACCATAAACATGCGTATACAGGTATCTTTTTCATAGAAAGTTCTGGGTATATTTCCAGAAGGGGGATGGCTGGATCATATGGAAGATTGATTTTTAGATCTTTTAGGAATCGCCACACTGTTTTCCACAGAGGCTGTACTAATTTACACTCCCACCAATGTAAAAGTGTCCTCTTTTATTCGCATCCCCGCCAGCATCTGTTGTTTTTTGTTTCATTAATGATGGCCATTCTTACTGAAGTTAGGTGGTATCTCAATGTGGTTTTGATCTGCATTTTTCTGATGATTAATGAGGTTGAGCACTTTTTCATGTGTCTGTTGGCTGCCCGTAAGTCTTCTTTTGAGAAGTGTTTATTCATTTCTTTTGCCCACTGTTTAATAGGACTGTTTGGTTTTTTTTTTTTTTCCTTTCTGCATGTTTGAGTTCCCTGTAGCTCCTAGATGTTAGGCCTTTGTCAGATATACAGTGGCAAATATATTTTCCCATTCTGTGGGCTGTCTCCTCGTTCTCTCAATGGTTTCTTTTGCTATGCAGAAGCTTTTCAGTTTGAAGAGGTCCCGCTTGTCTATCTTGCCTCTAATGGCATGAGCAGCTGGGGTTTTGATTAGGAACTGGTTGCTTATTCGGATTCCCATAAAGTTGTCATCTGCGTTTTCTAAGATTCTTATAGTTTGGGGTTTTACATTTAGGTCTTTGATCCATTTAGAATTGATATTTCTGTAAGGTAAATCTTCTGCATGTAGTCAACCACTTTTCCCAGCACCATTTACTAAATAGACTCTTCTCTCCCTAGTGGTTGTTAGCAGAGGTTTTTTAGAAGATGAGTTGGTTGAGAAATGGAAGTTTTGCTTCTGGGATCTCTATCATATTCCATTAGTCTGTGGGCCTGTTCTCACACCAATCCTGGGTTGTTTTGATTATTGTAGCCATATAATAAAGTTTAAAGTCTAGAAATGTGATACCTCTCACTTGGTTTATTTTGCTGAGGATTGTTCTGGCTATTCGAAGTTGTTTATGTTTCTATATGAATTTCTATATTGTTATTTTCAGGTCTGAGAAGAATGATGCTGGTAATTTAATGAGGATTGCATTGAATTTGTAGATTTCCTTGGGTAGAATGGATATCTTAACATTGTTGATTCTTCCAATCTATGATCATGGGATATTTTTCTATTTGTATATTCTTTGATTTATTTGAGCAGTGTATTTTAGTTTTCATTGTAAAGGTCTTTCATGTCTCTGATTAGGAAGATGCCTTTTGGTTTTCTAAGCTGTAATTTATCTTCCACTTTCTCCTCCATGTATTTGTAGACATGGTATCCATTGTTATCCCTCCTCTTAGCCCTTACTACAGAAATCGCTTTGATAACTTACTAATGCCAAAAGGTAAGTAAGCCAATACACACCCTTTAAGAGGCACTTGCAATCTAATAAGAGATTTAAAATCAGACCTTAAGCCAGAAAAATAGAATGTTTAATTAAAAATTACAGAAATTGCATAAGAATTGTGGGAAGCACTTCTCATTGTCTTTTAATATTCTCCATGTGATGCCTTCATTCTTAGTCCATTCCCTGACCATAATAAACCTTCATTCTGTTTGATGTGCCAAAGTACTTTAAAAAATATGAACTTGGGGCAACCCCCTCAGGTACCCTCCCACTGTGGGAGCTTTTCTGTCCTCTCAATAAATCCTGTTTTCTCGGTTTTTTGTTTGTTTGTTTGTTTTTTGAGTTGGAGTCTCACTCTGTCACCCAGACTGGAGTGCAGTGGCCGCTCCTGGCCACCGCAGCCTCGACCTGCTGGGATCTGGCAATCCTTCCGCCTCAGCCTTCCAAGGAGCTGGAAGTACAGGCGTGCACTACCACACCCAGCTAATTTTTTGATTTATTGTAGAGATGAGGTCTCACCAATTTGCCCAGGCGGGTCTCGAACCCGCAGGCTCAGGCAATCCACTCACCTCGGCCTCCCAAAGCACGGGATTACAGGCTGAGCCACCAAGCCCGGCAATCCTGCTTTCTCAAAAAAAGGATTTGGATATATTACAGAATACTCACGACTAATAACATTAAGGATTTATACATTTGAAAAATGTCTGCAAATGATAAAAGAAGCAGGTGTGTATCATTTTTGTATATATGAATAAATAACTGTTGCATTTTAGCCCTGTGTATAGCCAAGACTGAGGATGATATAATCATATTACTTTGCTTTTTTCATTGGAGAGATATGTTTTTTTCTCTTTTAGTGGAGATACAGTTTTATACATAAAAGATTATTGATACAGAATTTCAAGGACTAATAATTGACTCAGTATTTGTTAATTTGTTCAACAAAGTTATTAGCACCTATCATGTGTTAGGCATAAATTTAGCTATGGAGAATACAGCATTGAGCACTAGTCCTTGCTCTAAAGGAGAGATTTTGTGGTGTTATAAATAGAAAAAAAAGGAGACGAAAAGTGAAATATATTAAATATCAGATTGTGATTTTGACATGGAGAACAAAAGAAAAGTAGAATAGGAGATATAAGAGTAGGGAGGAGGGCTTCAAGATTTTTTTTTAAGGTAGTCAAGAATACCCTATTAAAACATAACATTTGAACAAACACCTGCATTAGCATTTGTTGTACCATGTTGTGCAAAATATTTTTAGTATACAGAAAGTCATGCTTGAGAGGTTGATGATGGGAACTTTAACTTTCACAAATTTTTATGTGCATAATAGATTAGTTTCTATGCATATGAAAGTATTCAAATTTCCCAAGAGAACCTCAGCTTCAAAACATTTAAAATTAGACTCATTATCTCTAAATCTATTACTATTTCTCTTCTTTATCCCCAACCAACTCTCTAAGGAGCATGATTACCACTGCAGTTCAAAAATCTGGACATAACCTTATCTAACTCAACCCTCAGGCTGCTTAAGGTGTCGTCTTATCAGGGAAGCTGCAATTTTCTACTACCAAAATCCCATTGCTAATACTATCTAGTGATGGTAGAACCTTCAATTCCCTTTATTATTCATTTTTTTAGTGGGGGGTTCTCCACTAAAAACTGAAAAACCTGCTAGACTGTAAGACTCCCTTTATTACTTTGTAGGTTTACTTTATAAGTTTGGTCATTTGGTCAAAGTACTAAAACCAATAAGGGAGAAAAAAATATGATTTTATGTGCTGTTAAAAGGAGTAGTGCCTTCTGGAAATAGAGTTGCAAATTGCTCCCTTAGTGCCATCTCATTCACTATACTCTTAAAAAAATACTATGTGATTTGGAAATGTTAAGATGGTTGAGTTAAAATATCTATTATTACTGACTGCTGACATTTAGCCTTGGGAAATTGCATTCTGAGAAGTATTTTAAAAAACATTAAATGAAGTTTCTTTAAAAAGGCATTTACATTATATATTTTTGGGTTTGTGTTTCTTAAGAACTATTAAATGAGGTTTCTAAACAAAAAGGATTTATTTTATAAGATCTATACTTATGACCTGTGTTTATAAGATTATAATTTGTAAAAGTTAATAAAATTTAAGGTAAGTGTGTTCTTAATAGCACATACAAAATTCAACTGGCTTACAACTGATCATTAAATGCAATATTCCATTTGAAAAGCCATAGAATGATAACATTTTTTTTCTATTTATAATCTGATGAAATTGCATAGCTATTTCATCTAGAACAATCTGCAGGCATATCTTATTTTATTGTGTTTCCCACTATTGTGCTTCCTAGATATTGTGTATTTTGCAAATTAAAAGTTTGTGGTAACTGGCGGAGGCCATAACAATCCAGGACTTAACATGGGAACAGAATGAAGACACCCCTCTGGAAGGCAAAGCCCCAGTGGGGTTCCGTGTGTGTGGCAAAGCCCCGTGGAAAGTCTTGAGGAAAGTTCTTCATGGCTGCCCTGTGACTCATGGTTGCCTAGTTATCCCCATCATAATGTTATGTTTGGGTTTCTTGGGAGTAATGTACATCAGCTTTCCCCTGAGAAAAAACATTGTGCCTAAAGGCAAGGACAAATGTCTCAATGCTGGCTATGCCTCAGGAAATGCAAATAATGAAAGAAAATGTCACCATTACCCAGAAAGTTACAGGATCAACTGCTGTAACAGTTCCTGATAAAAAGTGCATTACTAACTGCAAGGCATATGAAACTTTTAAGGATTTTATATTAAAATCATGGTATCGAGAAATGATTGAAACTGGGATTCCTACACAAACAAGTAATTTCAGATTTTACTATCTCCCATCTAGTCATAAATCAGAAGCATTAAAAAATAAATATAAGCCGGGCTCGGTGGCTCAGCCTGTAATCCCACGCCTGGGGAGGCTGAGGTGAGTGGATTGCCTGAGCCCGCGGGTTCGAGACCCACCTGGGCAACTTGGCAAGACCTCATCTCTACAATAAATCAAAAAAATTAGCCGGGCGTGGTAGCGCGCGCCTGTAGTTCCGGCTACT
>CAUYQG010130503.1:0-29220 GCA_963574415.1 Tarsius wallacei
CCATCAAAAGATGACTGGATAAAAAAATGTGGCACATATACACGATGGAATATTATGCAGTCATAAAGAAGGACAGAATCATGAACTTCACAGCAATCTGGATGGACTTAGAGTCTATAATACTGAGTGATGTATCACAAAAACAAAGAGCTGAGTATCACCTGTTCTTGTTCATAAGCAGACCTTGAACAATTATCTCAATACTATAAAAAAAGGGTTGGCAGTAGCAGGAAACTGCCAGGGGGAGGAGGGAGGTGGAAAGTGGGATTGGCAGTAGTGGTAATCTGCTGGGAAAAGGGAGCACAACTCATCAGCAAGGGTATCTACATAATGAACATTTATATACCTAACCCTAAATTGTACCCAACATCTTTAAAATAAAAAAATTAAAAGAGAAAAACAAAAACAAAAAAAACAAAACCCAACAACAAAAAAGCAAATGCAAGGCTCTGAAATCAGAAAGATTGTGTCATTCAACAGATTACTTATAGAACTGTTATGTGTGTTTTGCTGCTGTGCTGATAGGTAAAATAAAAAAGTTCACCAAGGGGGGAAAGAAAAGCCTCTCTTGACCTCTATACTGCAGTCAGTCCGACAAAAAGAAGACACTTGCAAGCTATAAGAGGAACAAGATAAGAAATAAAACAGGCTATTTCTTCTCCTTTATTCTTCTATTTCATAACCAAGGTCCAGAAAATAGTTGTTTCCTCCTAAGTCTCCACAACTAGTTAGGTGGCACCTATCCATATTCCAGTTCTCCCCTGGATCTGTGACATTATGCTCTCCCTTCATCCTCTATGTCTAGGGGTAGTAGCTTGTAAAACCTCCCTAGCTGGTTCCCTAGATCCTTTTCATATCTTTTCTAGTCACTACAATTCTTTTCATCTAAACTCTTCTTAGTAGACTTCTGTTTTTTGTCAGGGCCATGACTTATATAGAGAGTGTATCATGAAATAGGAATTGAGTTCCATGTTTGGTTTGGTGTTTGTTATTTGAAAAGTATTCAAGTGGCTCAGCTTGTAATCCCATGCTTTGGGAGGCTGAGGTGAGTGGATTGCCTGAGCCCGCGGGTTCGAGACCCGCCTGGGCAACTTGGCGAGACCTCATCTCTACAATAAATCAAAAATTAGCCGGGCGTGGTAGCGCGCGCCTGTAATTCCGGCTACTTGGAAGGCTGAGGCAGAAGGACTGCCAGAGCCCAGCCAGTCGAGGCTGCAGTGGTCTGGAGCATGCCGCTGTACTCCAGTCTGGGCGACAGAGTGATACTCCAACTCAATTAAAAAAGAAAAGTATTCAAAAACAGAATTGAAAGAGATTAAAAGGTTGAATTGACTTTGAATATTGAAATCATTTTATGTTCATAAAACATGAAGAACCCATTTTGTATATGTAGTGTTTCCTATATATATATGTAAAAATACATAAACACAGTGAACATTTTATGACAATTTACATTTTCTCAATGCTTTTAACTACTAAAAAAATTTAAAAACATTTACAACACACACACACACACACACACACACACACACACACAGACACACACACAATTGATTTCTTTTTTATCCAAGCGTCTCACTCAAGTAGGTGCTCCACACTGGGAATCTAATTTTACCTTCCCACTGACATGTGCACATGGGATGATGTGGGAATTCTTAGCAGAAAGGAGACATGAAAATAGCTACAAATGGTAAAACCCAAACGAAATCAACCATTCAAAAGAACTAAAGTGCCTGAGAATGTTGAGAAATATTGGGGATAACATTAGATGATATTTAATAAAGCAAGATTTTACAACCAATCTTAAATGACAATGAAACCTCATAAAAATCTGAGTCACACAAATCTAGATAAAACGCCGAGCAAAATTTTATGTTCCGCATATGAACTTAAGTAATTTTATAGCTTAAATTATTGTATTTATCTGCTTGAATTTCTCTTTAAAATGTCTATACTCCTTAGTTATACTTTCTGGTGTACGTGTTCAGTTTCTTGTAGAGATGGCAACATCTTTGAAAGCAGACCTTTTCACATTAGTCCTTAAGTATGAAGACTACAAGCTATCACATCTACAAATAATGTGAATATTTAAAAAATTGTATTCTTTTGAAATTCTTTTCTAACGTGTTTATTAAATTTAAAGTATGAAAATTCAAAAAACAGTTTTAAAATGCTTGTAGAAGACAAAGTAATCAATCACTGAAAAATAAAACAAAATGAATGCCCCATATTATTAATAAAGGAAAATAATATGTTTCAATCCTGTATATTGGAAACACTGTTTAATTATAATAAAAATGCATTTATTATGAGGCACTCACTTTGCAATCACTGATTATCTTCTATCGCCAGTCCCTGTCATCTTATGTCTGGCATATCTTGCCCAATCAGATGTAATATAAGCCTTTCCTCTTAACTTCTTTTTAAATTTTTTTATTTTAACGATGAGAGGTACAGTTCAGTGTCAGGGATACCAAACTTCATTATGTAGGTAACATTGTTGATGAGGTCTGCCCCACCTCTCCTGGCAATTTCCCTCAACTGCCAATCCCACCCCACCTCCCCTGGCAGTTTCCCACTACTGTCAATTCCTTTGAAGTTCTTATGTTTCTTGATGTAGTAGTGAGGGCTCATTAGAGAAACAGGGTGAATATGACATATGTCAATATATAAGATGATATTCATTATGGGGATTGCCTAATGAAATTATGGAGGCCAAGAAGCCTCATAATATGCTCTCTGCAACTGCAGACCCAGGAAAGCAGGTGGTATAGTTCAGTCTAAATCTAAAGACCTGAGAACCAGAGATACTGATGATATTAATTTCCAGTACAAGACTGAAGGTCTGAGAACAGAGGAGAGAGGGTATTATACCCTGAGTCTAAATGCTCAAAAACCAGGAGCTCTGATGTCTGAGAGCAGAAAATGGATGCCCGTGCTCAACAAATGAGACACAATTCATTCTTTCTCACTTTGCTCTTGTCCACCTTCAACAGTTTGGATGGTGCTTGCACATTGGTGAGGGCAAATCTTTATTCAGTCTTCTGATTTAAATGACAATCTTTTCTGGAAATATCCTTACAGATAAACTCAAAAATAATATTTTCCCAGCTATCTGGATATCCCATAGCTCCATCAAATTAACCATCACATTTGACATCCTACAGAATCAGTCAACACTACCATTCCTTCTATATACTATGTGTGATTAAATAATATAAAGCTATTTAAATAATAAAACCTATATAACATTCTCCATGAGGCTGGAAAGCTTCCTTGCATTGTCAAAAAAACCCTTACCTGCTGGGAGTTCTCAGTTTACGTCAAATGACTATGTCCAATAACTGAGATTTTAAAGAATCTTCTTAACTTGTTTCTTTATTTTTTGGTGTCATACTTGGATACTTTAGGTACCTTCCTTCTTGGAAGAATAGTCACAAGAGCTGTGTGCTGGCTATTTTCCTCCCTGAAATTCAGTTTGCATATGCAGAATATCTTTAGCAGTTGCAGAAAAAAAGAAAAGAGGCAGCAGAATCTAAGAGGGGCAGACTTGGTTCTTTTTAAGACATCTCTTTCTTCTCTTTAATCTACCCATGTTAGCCTTATCTACTCCTATGACTATATAACTGAGCATATTATTACTTGTCTACTTTTATTGAGTATTTATATCAATCAATTTTTAAAGTATCTCTTCTTTGGGTATTTTTTTTTTTCTGACCATATTGAGATTTGCTTACAAAGGCATGTAATATTTGGGTATTTGGAACATACAGATACATTGGATTGTTTTCCAGTAAATTCATATTAATGACCTTCTTAACAGGAAATCCATGGATATACTTTGATTCTCACATCGATATTCTCATTTTGTTTTTAGAAATGCAGAAATTATGAGGTTAATATATTTAGTATGATTTTGACCTCACATATTTATTCATTATCAATTTATATTATTCTTTAAAAATCCATTTGTGTCTTGCTGATGATATTTACTCATTGAATATTTTATTTAAGTACAGGTAATAGAATGTGTTATGAAAGGCAATAATTTGTATTTTAATAATCTTTGACATAGTAAAAAAGATAAATGCTTAGATACCCATTTGTTAGTGAAAGTTAATGTTTTGTATTCTAGTCAATAAACTGATTACTAAAGGAGTCAATGGGAAGATATTTACTCTTTGATTGTTATAACTAAATTATTGGTTGATGTAATTAAATTTTAAAATTATGAATGTATTATCTTGTCAATCTTCTCTTTATCAATTTTTCAGGAACTATCAGAGACATCACCTGGTTTGTGGCATATCTTCATTGTGGACAGGTTAATTAATTAATTAAATGTACATTTATTGATCCTCTATTACATGCTAGATCTTGTGCAAGGTCTTGGAGACAATTTAATCATATATGTGCTGTCTTCCTTCAGTGATTAAATGAGAGCCATAATATATCAAATGTGACAACCACTCCAGTGAAAAAAGTTCCATATATGAGGCTTAAAATGTGGACATTTGACCTAAAAATCTTTAGAGTTATTCATTATCAAGTTTTTATTTGAAGGAAGTATGTGCATTAATTAGATGTAATGAAAAGGAAAGAGGAACAGCATGTGCAAAGACTCTGTAATAGGAAAGACTAAAACTTTTTTTTTTTTTTTTTGATTCAGAGTCTCACTCTGTCACGCAGGCTGAAGGGCAGTAACACACTCCCGGCCAACATAGCCTCGACCTGCTGGGCTCAGGCAATACTTCCACCTCATCCTTCCAAGTAGCTGGAACTATAGGCACATGCCACCTTGCCTGACTAATTTTTTGATTTATTGTAGAGATGAAGTCTTACCAAGTTTCCCAGGCTGGTCTCAAACCCGTGAGTTCAGGCAATCTTCTCACCTCCGCCTCCCAAAGTTCTGGGATTATAGGCATGGGCCACTGCACCCAGCCAAGAGACTAAAACTTGATCCAAAGGATGGAATGTAGAGAATGATAGTGATAGTACAGTCAGAGGCAGCAAGGATCAGTGGTTGGGTGTCTTATAGACTGTGTTCAATAGCATGATCTTTATCATTTTAGTAGAGGCATGCCCACAGAGGGCATTAACTGGAGAGTTGACATGTTTATGTTAGAGAGAGGTCAGCTTGCTTAAGTGATTTTAGTTGCTAGGAGACTACTGTAATATTTCAAATGAGGAAGTTTGAATGAACAGGGCGTTCATACAGGTGAACTAAAGTCACATGGGTTTGAGAGATATTTAAAAACTAACATCAAATAGAATTTTTAGCTGGCCATAGATACATTTTTGAGGCAAACATTTATTAGGGTTCCCAATTTCCTTCTTACATCCACCATGACTGAGTCTCTTTCTCTGAACACTTTGCAAAAACAAAACAAAACAAAACACCCCACAGGAATCTCCTCTTGAAAGGACAACACACAGAGTAAAATCTCCACTAAATGTAGTTGTATAATAGGGCAAATGCATTAATATATATATGGTATTGTATAAACAAAGACACTGCTCAAAGACAGTGACAGAGATACCAGAGATACTTAAGACTGTGAAGAAAGAAATTATGACATGAAAGAATGTTTAGTGATGAAAATAAAGCAAAATCAAGCACTCTTGTCAAACTCCTCTTTGTTATGATTGTATGGTACTTAATAATAATAAAAAAACCTTCAGAAAAAAATAATTTGTTGCATGGATATTTCTTTCTCTTTGTAGAAGTACAGAGAGGAGGTAATTTTTGTTTGCTTTATTTTTTTTCCTGTAAATTGCATCTTAAGTATTTTATATGGGATGTTCCCTTCTATTTTAATATCCTAAACACTGCCAAAAAATCTGAAATGTTCTCCCTTCTTGACAGATGTAAGCTGTTTTCTCTTTAATTCACAGTGTCAGAAAGTAGAGCAGTGGTAGCATCTCAGGGCTGCAAATCAAATGAAAGTGGTACAAAGGAACTTTCGCAAGTAAAGCAGATATTCTATACCTTGTAATAGTTGGTGGTTACATAGTGCATGCCAGTCATAATTAATTAAGCTGGATATGTAGCACTTGGGCATTTTGAAATATAATGTTTTTCAATTAAAATAGATAAAATTATTTTTTTAAATGAATAAAGTAACTATTTCTCTCAGGTTTTCGTGTATCTGAAGGCAAGAGATTATAAAAGACTAAATTACATTAGTGAAGGTAGAATTAAGTGGACATTATAACTTTGAATACAGAGACATAACAGAAACGTGATGATTTTCATGTTAATTTTGACTACTTTCTGAAAGGGAGTAAGTAGTCATCCTAGCTTTAGAATTAAAACAAGAATAAAAAATATAATTAATAGAAGAGAGATGCTAGCTCTCAGGTAAACACCTAGACTCTTGATATCTTTCATAACAGCAATAGGCTATGGTAGTAAGCATTGATAGTGCGTGTTCTAAGCAGAACCAAGATGAACAAGATAGCAGTCAAGGATGTTAGAAGTCATTCTTACAGGTAATGGAATTTAGCAAGCGGGCCTTTGAAACATTTAGCAAATTTGGCATTCTATGATTTGAAAATTTATTTTTAAACACACCCAAAACTATTATGTCTCAATTGCTCTAGCGTAGCTGTTCTTGTATCTGAAGTCTGCGCCTTATATACTGTTTGTTCATCATGTTTCACTGTCTTTCGCATTTAACACGCTTGCTGTCACCTTAAAAGCAGTGTATTTATAAATGTGTGTAGACTGTGTACTGTTTGATGTTGAATTTATTTTAATTATACAAGCTTATTTTAATCTTGTTTCATGGCTTATTTCCTATTTCTAATTCTGTGAATTTTAGACCTTACATAGAAATTGAGCTAAAGGATGATTTCCTGATTTATGGTCTAAATCAACATATAATAAAAATATATAAATAACATTCTGGTAAAATCATCCTTTAAAATATTTCCATTTGATGAAATAAATTAACTCATCTTGCGAATGAAAACCTCAGTTTAACTCCTTGTTAAGGATAATCTCTCCATGAAATACCAAAACGATCTAATATATTTGTTAGCAGATTTTTTTGATTTCTTGGACTGTAATATTTTAATAAATCCATAAGTAAATAAATGTATGAATGTATAATACATAAATAAATAAGTACTTAGAAGACTGACAAGATTATCAAATGTTTATTTTGACAAGAATGGTTATGCTAAAAACTATAGAACACAACTATAATCTAATATTACCACCATTTCAAAGAAAAAATTGGGGGTCTTTTAAGCATACACAGACCCACACACACACAAAAGTAAATCAAACTCTAGAATGTTAGTTGCAATATATACTGGTGTAATGCAATCAACTGACTTGTAAGAACAAACATTAACTGTTATGATTTAGTGGTTTATACTAACACTATACTTGGATAATCAAAATGTCGATATTAAAACAAAACAAAACTGTGCATTAAATATATTTTTGCTTAAAAAATTATTGCATTGTTCTTATGTTCTTATGTTTTCTTGAATTGCAAAAATTTTGTTACACATGAATAGGTGTCCTCAGAAAAATCTTTGGAAAGTGTAGAATTCAAATATTCTTCCAAAAGATGGTCTTCTAAAGTAGCATCACGAAAAGGGGGTAGGTAAATTTCATATAACAATAAACCACAAGAATTAAATTAAAATATATGATATGGCTCTCTCAGACCTTTTGGAAAAATGAGTGAATTTTTCTGTCTTTTAAAATAAATACAGGCTATTTCCCCTGAAAAATAAGGTTGAAGTGAAATACTTGGTTCTAGTCCTTAAGGAGTTTTCAACCTAACTATAGAGACAACATAAATGGAAATAAAATCACCAGAAAACTATTTTAAAGTGACACATCTAAGTACATGAGAAAGTTGAATTGCTTAGAGGCATACCTAAAAAGATAATTCATAGGAAAAACACTGATTACATTGAAGCCAATTTAATTTGAAAACAGTTTTCAAGTGCAATGGATTCTATTTATATTTTGGTATCTATAACAATTTTAAACATGCTTATGGTGTAACCAGCAAATATATAGTTCTGTATATTTAGACATTACATTCTTCATTTAAAATGTGAGAATGGACTAATCTGGGTGAGAAATAGCCATATGTGCATTCCTGCTTTGGACTCCAGAGGAAGTCTACAACTTCCCACGTATAATTTGATGGGCCCTTAATTGGACATGCTAACTCTGCTCCTAAAATACTCTCTTAAAGATAACACAGGTTGCTGAATTTTAAGTATTCTGTGAAGTCATATTCAAGAAGTTGGAAGTATATAGGTTATGCTAGGCCTAATGATGACTCCCACAGATATTCCAGTCTTAATTCCTGGAATTATGAATGCTGTCTTATGTGGAAAAAGGAGCTTAGTAGATGTGAATAAGCAAAAAATTTTAAGAGGAGATTATTCTGCTCTATTGAGGTGAGCCCTAAGAGTAAGAAGGCAATGTGAGGAAGGCAGAAGAGAGTGATGGGGCCACAAGATAAAGAATGTCAGTTCTCTCCAGAAGCTGGCAAAATATGAATCTCTTGTGGAGCCTCCAGAGGAAATCAGTTCTCTTGATAACTTAACTGTGATGCCCTAAGTCTGATTTTGTACTTCTGAACTCAAGAACTGTAAGACATTGAAATTGTATTGTTTTAAGCCACAAAGTCTGTGGCAATTTGTTATAGCCACAGGAAACTGATGCATAGATAAACAAAATTATTTTTCTTACATCTGATCTAACATCATATTTAAATTAGATTGCTTTCAGTGTCTTCTAAGTAGGCAGCTTGCATCAGACTCTGCCTTTATCAGCTATTTGTTGTTACATATGTCATTTTTATTTTAATAGTATCTATCATTCCCATTGTGAAACTACTTATGTCAAAGGTGAGGTAATACTTAGAATTCTTTCAGGAACAGGTTATCAAAACTGAATTAAAGAAATTCATCTATTTCATCCTTTGCTGGATTCTATACAACTCATGAAATTCCTCATAAGGTAGGGCTTGTTTGACACAGGGTAAATAGGCTAATCAATCATAAAATGTGATGTAATGGGTCAATAAACATTCTCTTCAGAGTTTAAATGTAAATGCACAGCATTTCATACACACACACACACACACACGTGGCAGCTTTCCATTAATGATAAAAATCAGACATGAGAGAGTAACATTTAAACATTTTCAAGTCATTATTTGTAAGTTAAACCTCACATGTCCTTTTCCCAAAGTCCAATGAATTTATGAGTTCTCTATCCAGAAGGTTGTAATCAAGGTACAATGCATCATCGGATATCATAAAATAAGAATCTCAACAAAATAAAACATGTGTCATGAATGTAATTGCAATAGAAGAATTTTTTAGGAAAGTCAAGCCGGAATGGTGTAGGACTCTTTATGGGTTGAACTGTACCCTTAAATTTCATAAGATGACATTCTAACCTCTGTTACCTCAAATTCTTACTGTATTTATATATTTAATCTTTACAGAGGTAAATAAGTTAAAACAAGGTCATTATAGTGGATCCCAATCCAATATACCCGATGTAGGTATAGAAAGAGAAAAAAGTAAGCCTTCAATAATTGATTTAAATAGAAAACCACAAATATATAAGCATTATGATTTATGCCAATATACACAATATTAGGAGAATTAATATAAAATGTATTAATCTTCAGAAATGTTTCATTCACTTCATGTTTATCTGTGATAGGAGTTGGAGACACCTTGCTCAAAAGTAAGGTGTTCAGTTCACTTTTGGTTTATTCATGTTGTTTTATTACTTTTAAGTCTCTATAGTTATACTCATATAAGGCTGCCCCAGAGTAATTTTTTTATCCAAGTAAAAATACATTTAATGAAGGTAAGCTTATACTTTATTGGTTTCAAGATGTTAACAAAATATTTGGGAACATTTTAAAATTAAATTGTTCAGTTTCTGTTATTGGCAAGAAAAAATATAAATTCATTAATAAATGACAAATTTAATTTTGATTGTGTCTGTGAAGATTGGATGACTTTTTAAAAAGTTAATGAGGTTGTGTTGGAAAACATTTCATCTAAATATTTTTAGGAAGTTATCAAATGTAGGATATATGATTTATTGTCATTATTTGTACCACAATATGGTCATTATAAAAAAAAATCAGTGCATCACTTTCAACAAAGAATAAAACAATGCAATATGCTAAGTTTAAACTAACAACATTTTGTTTTTGAAAATTATTGAGACTAGGTGCAGTGACTCATCCTGCAATCTCAGCACATTGAAAGGCTGAAGTGGAAATTTACTTGAAGGTAAACTAACCTGGGTAACAAAGCAAGACCCTGTAACTACAAATAATAATAATAATAAGACAGTCAGGCATGGTGATACATACTTGGAGGCTGAGGCAGGAGGATTTACTGAGTCCAAGGATTTGACCTCAGTGAGTTATGATTATGCCACTGCACTGCAACCTGGGTGACAAAATGACATTCTCTCTCTCTCTCTCTCCCTCTCTCTGTATATGCAATTGAGTTTGATATAAACCACTCATCTTATTCAGATTTTTTTTACTTTTATTCATGTGTATGTGTTTGTATTTAGTTCTATATAATTTTATCACCTGTGCAGATTTAAGTGACTAGCACCGCATTTTTCCCAAAAGTGAATAGATAATCCTTTGTATACATATTTCCTTTATTTCTCAATTTTACTGCAGAATATAGCATCATGAGCAGCTCACTTTTTTAAATCCAGAGACTGTTAATTTCTCCCCACAGTCATGAAACACTTTAAAATTGTATGTGCTGACAACTTCTATTAATTCAAAATTGTGTAAATAATGCTAAGCATTTTAGGCTATCTTTAGAAAAAAAAAAGAAGGAAAATAAAAAGAAAAGAAATATCCTCCTACTGCCCTGCAAGATGCAAACCTGATGTCTCCTTTCAGACATAATGGAGGGGGAGTGTGGTGGTGAGGAAAGATGAGAGTAACACTGTTCATGCAGGAATAAGTCAGGAAGTGGTTCATGAGCTGGTCTTAATGAAATTTCTGAAGAACTGAACTTTTCATAGGTTCTATTGCAGGAAAAATATCACTGGGACTTAATAACATCAGAGGTTAGTAATAGAAGGAACATTATAAGAAAATAAAAAAAAATAAAATCTTCCACTTCATAAAGTGAACACTTCCCTCTAGCATATTACTAGCATATTATCTATGAAATTGCAGTGAAGGGAGAAAGACACATACAATTATTAATTTTTAGCCTTTAAAATTAATAGATTGCCTTTTCTTTTTACCTACTAAGACCTGAGTTCAGTGATCAGTTCTTTGCAAGTGCAATTTACGGTTTCCAGAATGATCAAGGGGCTTTTGTCTCCACTGTAGGTAATAAACTAAAACTTCTGACAGAAGAGAAACTAGTGGAAATTAAAAGGTTCAATTTTCAATTATAATTTACTAGAAATTACTGTGTCGTGGTCAAATATTTCCATTTTGTAACTTGTTATAGTGGGGAAATTTATGGTCTTTTGCTTAAATAGAATGCCTGTTTGAAGTGTTGCTTCTCCTATCAAAAGACAAAATAAATAAATACCCTATAAGTGAAACAATGAAAATAAGTATAGAACAAATAATGAAAAACAAAATAAAAAGATGATCATGAGCGTTAAAATCTATAAGCACTCTATTAAATATTACAAAGAATCATTTTAAAGGGTAAAAACCAATATAGAAATTTTTAAAAAAGTTAAATAATGAATCTAAACAATAAAATTAAGCCTGTATTATTTGGGAGTATATTTGTATGGGTGAAAGAGATGAAAAGATAATTATTGACATCCTAGTGCATAGGAAAGGATGAAGTAAACTCTAGTAGGCTTGTATGTTTCTCTTTGAAAAGTTCGAATGCTTCTGAAATAATATTACAGTAAGATATTTGCTTTTAACCAATTTGTAAGAAAAGCAAAGAATTTCAAGTAAAGTCTGTTAATTAATGCACAATTATGAAAGCACAAACAATGTATTGCATGAAATTTTTTCTCCAATCTTGAGCATGTTTTTTAGATTAGGAAAATTTTTGATAAAATATGACCAGAATTTGTACCAATTGCCAGCCCTTGTATAGGGAGGAATAATCTTCTCTGACCACTACCAATTATCTATATCTACACTAAGCCTTGATGCACATATTATAAGTATTTTAATGTTTCAGAGGAGGAGGACATCAGTATGGATTAGAATTTTCAGAGAAGCCATCATAGAGAGTGAGAGTGAATATGATAGACTAGGCAAAAATGATATTCTCACAAAAATAAGGCCAGTGAAAACCTAAAAGTGAAAAAAGATTTGAAGAGTCTTGTTTTATAATTTTATGTAATTTATGAAACCTTTAAGTATAAAACATAGGATTGTAAAGACTAAGTACACTTTTTAAAAATTTAGTACATGATTACTTATATACACAGATAACACGCACATGGGCATAGATAGATGATAGATCGATAAATAATCATAATTATACATGATATACCGTAAAGTTCCGGGATTTGTTTCTCAGATAGATATAATACTTGAAAATCAGGAAAAATGAAGTAAACTAAAAACCAAGATGAAGAGGAAGTACCTCTATCAGAAAGAGGAGTGGGAGAGGAAAATAATTAAGAGAAGTACATGTTAAAGAATGGTGAAAAAAAGATTGTTATAAATTTAATCGAGGCATTTGCTCAACTTAAAAGGTGAGAGAGAAATAAACTTGAATTCAAAGGGATGCAAGTGGGGTCTTGGGACTTGCCCTTGAGCCTCAGGAGTCTGTTGGCTATTATATATCATGACATCTGCCCTACTTCGCAGAAGCTTTCCTGTTCTCATTATACTGCAAGCCTTGTTGTGCATGCTTCTAAATTGACTCACGTATCATTTGAAATCCTTCATAGATGTGTGTGTGTGTGTGTGTGTGTGTGTGTGTGTGTGTGTGTCTGCAAGTGACTGAATGTTTGAGGTAATTTTTAATGGAAATTTGTTCTACTAAAGAAATAAAATTGGTCACCTTCTAAATAACTTATATTTGTACTTACTTTTCTTTCTTTTAAACTTCTTATTGTAAAGTATTATGCATCAAAGAAGTGGTATATATGTAATATATGTGATGTGTTTTAAAATATGAAAATAAATAAAACTAACATTTGGATAAACCACTTATTCAATAAATATAACATTTTTTAATCTGAGGAAACTAAAAATAAAATAGATTATTTCCAGAGGAGACGCATATTTTATCTATGCTGACAAGCAGGAAGGCGGAGTATGTGGGGTAAATGATTGTATGTATTTGTATCTGTTGGTTGAATTTCATGGAGTTTTCTACAATTGCTTGCCTCTCTCAAATAAGTATAAATCAAGATATTTAGTTGAAATTGAAAATGTGAGAGGAGGTTTGGGAAGAAAGAAAAAGTGTGATGCAGTTCCCGAGAGTTAAAAAGTGGCCAAGAGCATCATGTTCTAAGAGTATTGAGGGTGCTCTTAAGTTTTGTGACTGTGAATTTATCCTAAGTCCTATTGGCATGGTTTCTCCTCTAGCCTTCCTGCCATGTGTGCAGATTCAAAATAAATAGTGTTTTTGCGAAAAAATAATATCAAACAAAGGAAAGAAAAGGGAATCCACGGAATGTTTATTCTGAACAAGAAATATAAGGTCATCTAAAGACTGAGGGACAAAAGAAAGTAATAGAGTTAAGACTCTGGAGTTGCAAAATTATTGGGGCCAGTGTTCTAGAAAGAATGAGCTAGAAATATAGGAATCAATGGGAAGATTTGCCTAAAATTAAGATTATAGAAAAATTGCAGAATTGGCAGTTTAAAATAAATGCATACTGCCATCAACAACAAAACTAACAAATGACCATAGGCGTAACTATCTGACATACTCTCCAGGGCAAACAAAGAAATCAGCATATTACAAATATTTTCTAGATGCATATTGAAATTTACAAAATTAAAACTGAATTTGTATAGAGAGTATAAACCAGTGGCTAAAACTGTCATAAATAAGGAAAAATAATCCAGTGTATAAGTAAAAAAGAATAGCAATAAATGTCGTGGTAATACAGTCTGATAATGTGAGATTTGAGGCTGAGTGTTGGGGAGGTAAGAGGGGAAACGACTTGAAATGGATATTAAAGAGCAATGATGCTTCTATCTCAAGGCCCAGTGGAAAGGGGGTCATAAAAGGGAGGGAAAGTAGCCCCTCAAAGAGGACTGCAGGGGAGTCTTTATCATCAGGGGTGAGGCAGAATTCTGCTATATAAAATAAGTTTCTAAGATATTTAGATAAGAGACTGAAGACTTAGGGTATTTCATTGAAGGCTGATTGTGGATTCCAGAGGTAAGGGTGGGTGGAACCGGGGTATGCTTGAGGCAGAAGTGATACAGACTACATGAGAATTAAGAAGATAAAGTATAGGTTTGAGAATCTATAAATTCAAGTGCTGGAATATTTGAAGATACTAATAGGAAAGAGAGGTGAGAAGAAAAGACAATCTTGATAAATACGAATTTAAGGACTAAAGGAAGTCAAGTTGTGAATGCATCTGAAGAAGTAAGAATAGAACAAGACTCACACAACACAGGAGAACCTAAAGCAAAAGTTTAAACAGTTGTCTGTTCAAGGGGAAAGAACATAATTATTTTAAAGTTATACAGGATGTACATAACACTATGGGATTTATTACTGAGATCATGTTATTGACACTTGAGATAATAGCTCCCATGGAAGGATCTGAATGAATCAATCACAGATAATTTAGAAGGTATGGAGGAAAATCCTGGAGATTTCAAACTCATTGAAATTTTTACTCCACATTCTGGATCATATTCTGAGAATATAAACGAGATGGAAGTCATTACATTTTTCAAGAATAAGGAACACAAGATGGCCCCCAACTATAAAGTTGGTGCTGATGGCCATGACAATGAAATAGCAATAGGTCAAAGCATCATTACAACTTAGCGGGGGGGCGGGACAAAAGAAACTTAAAAATTTCTGTTCCTTCCCCTTGCAATTTATTAAAGTGATACTAAAATATTTAGTGCAGATTTTTTTGTGAACATTCTAACCACATTTTTTCTGACTCCTTTGTTGTTTTTATGTCATAGTCCAAGACCAGTGCTCATACTAGATTATAAAGGTTATGTTGCTTTTCCCCAACTAATTAGTATTGGGTATTAGGTTGCTTGTTATAGAAAAAGACATAAAATTATTAGCAAAATCATTGTATAATCAACCAGATGCCATGCTATTAAGAAATAATAAAGTAATACACGTGAAGAGAGGATTAATATAACTTAGCAGGTTTTACTGTATTTGACTGAACTCTTCTGTTCCTTTGCTATTATTATTCAAAGGAAGTAAGACAGAATTCATCCAAGAGAGTTCATAAACCTGCTGCTTCTAGTCCTCTATAATTTTTCAGATCTGTTTCAAAATAAAAGTAAGTCTACCGTGCAGGTAAAATCAAATTGTAGAAGGAAGATATAGGAGATAATAAGCTTCAAAAGAGAAACACATAGTTTCAAGTATTACTTCATGTTGGTGAGAACTGCAAAGCAGGAGGATGAACAGTTTCTCAGATACACTTCCTGCTGTCATGAAACACCCTGGGGTGGATCCATAGGACTTATAGATATCTTGGGAAATGGTTGAATGCTCTTTACCTACTCTGCTCTACAGATTATTACTTAAATAATATGGTAGCTTTGATTGTGTCCCTGTAGCCAGATTGGTTTGACAAAAAAGAATAGTTTATACTCTAAGATCTTAAATTACATGGCTTGACAAATTCTGCTATATCAGTTTCTGCTTATCTCTTACTTGCCATGCACAGTGGCTCTGTCCTGATTATAGGTTGTATTCTATGTAGATGGCTGCCTTGATTGTGTATTCAAAGCTTGTTCTCTTTCAGGGTAACTACTGTTTATACTAATTAATGACTTGCTTGCTTTACTCAGGAAGAGAATGCTGATGATTCTAGGAAAGGGAAATAAAAACAACTGATGATTCTATTATTTTCTCAACTTGATTGGGACACTGGTTAATTCAAATGTTATTACCAGTTGTTAAGAAATGGATTTGTTGTAGAAAACAAATGAAGAAGGAATACAGATGAAAAAATAGTAAATAAAATGTACTTTCTTCTTCTCATATTTTCCTGTTAACTTGGGATTGCTTTTAAATTTAGTTTTTCTTAACTATACATTAGTAAGGTAGAATAAAAAAATTATGCTCTTATCTCCTGTACAAGCAAAGTACTAACAAGTGATTACTCTCTATACAGATTTTCTTAATTAAAGATTTAAAAGACGCTATGTGGGGGATCCACAGACAAAAAGGACTAGATCTTGTGTTAGCACACACCTATTTTTTTTAACTGTTCTCAAAGAGATGCCAAAATTACAGCTCTCCTAATCTTCTAATTAGTGCTCCTTTGATGCTTTTCAAGAAATGTAAGAAAAATATATAAACCAGGACCATAAAAGTACTATAAAAGAGGCAATAAATTAAAATGACATTAAATTACTGGACTGTTCTAGAAGTATGGAATTTTTTTCTTCAATTTATAGGCTGGTTAAGAAAAGTTACTCAAGGCTAAAAGACATTTAATAAAGAAACACATTTTTTTCATAGTCTAATGTCAATGAAGCATATAAACAGTTAAAGGATGAATTTCCTAGAGATGTATCGTCTGTGTTGAAGATACCAGCCATAGTCGTTCATTACTTCATGAATACAGACTGCAACTGGATTATTTGTTGGTTCATAATTTAATAGTCATTGAATTAGGTGCTGGGTATAAAAGAATGAATAAAACCAGATATTTTTCTGAAATTACTGAAAAGAAATTATTTATGTAGTCCTGTTTAAAAACTATTAATATTTATATGGTAATAATTATTTATCAGATAACCTTAAAATAGTTCACTTGAGTACAATTTTAATATAAATATTAATTATACTTGTTCATTATATAAATATTAATTATACTTTTACTTTCTATGGTTTGTTTAGTAAATATTCATTATTTAAATTTAAAGTGATTGATTAACTTTGTTTTTGTTGTTGATGATGATTATGTTAAACAGATGGTAAAACTCAAGGTACTTAGTCTTTAAAAATAAAGCAAAACTGCCCACATGACACCTGAGCAACAAAAAACATCTAGTCTAGCAATTGCTAAAAGGTTTGGGAAAACTAATTTGGGCAACAAGCAAACACTCTGCTTATCCCATAGTAGGAGTTCAACAAATATCTATGGAAATAAGCAAGCATATGTTGCAACTCCGATTAGTGTTTCAGAAGAAAAAAAAAAATTAGGAAATATAGTCCTTGATTACTTAATAAAATGTCAGTGAACATAGATGTCTTAAAATAAAAACACAGAAGAGAAGTTAGTACAGTCAAAATGAACTATTTATTAGAATGTAAGCAATAAAGGAAAAATTAAATAGATGACAAAAACTAAAACATGAATAACTTATAGAAAATTATGTATAATACCTTGAATACAAATAAAAACTAATACATAATATATTTTATATTCTAATGTCAAGACTCTCAAATTCCCATTCATCACTATAAATAAGTAAATAAATTATTTCATTTAATTAATCATTAATTTAGTAATTGTCTAGCTGTTATTTAATTCTTGCAAAAGGCCAAGCTTTTTTAGTGCTACATGTAAAGATAATTGAAAGATAACTACAAATATCCCCTGACGTTGAAAAGACATTTACACAATACAAAGGAATATATCCCTAAGTTAAAAAAAAAAAAAAAAAAAACTGTAGAAGACTGAAATAAACTTGGAAAATGCAGTAGACTGCAAATAAAAAAATGACTACATACACTTTCCATCTCTGAATGTAATACTGCTTTGCAATATGATAATATAGCTTTTTCCATTAAGTGATGGACTAAGTTATGTAATTGGTTTTGGTCAATATGACATTAGCACATATAATTTAAGAAATGGATCAGAAACTCTCACATATTGCACCTTGATCTCCTTCTCTTTGTGAAACCCTGATACCACTATGCAAAAAAGTCTGAACTAGGATTAAAGGTCACTTTGATCTAAATCGAGATATACCAGCCAAATGTCTTTAAACCACAAGGTATGTTCATCTAACTTCATGATATCTCTCCAGCTAACATGTGAGAGTCCAATAGAAATATTTCCTAGGCAAGTGTAAACTATTAACAGCTGATCCAAAAAATCTGGAAAAATAATTTATTGCAATAAACTTTGGATGGATTACTATATGACAAAAAGTAACCTGTTTTAGCAATAATAGAATGTTTTGATGGGAACGTCCAGGTTTTGCCTTGTAGCATTAAGAGGTAAATGTCAGCTATTATAAAACATTTATTAATTCATTTACTTTTTATTAAAATGAGTTTAGATTCAAAAAACTTTCAAAAATAGATCACAGTATTTATGAGACCTTCACCAGCTTACCGTACAGTTCAAAACTAGAAAATCAGAATTGATACAAACGCTGTCAACTATAATATAAATATTTTTTGTAATTTTACTAATTAGTCTACTGATACCTTTTTTACATATCAGGATCCAACACTCCACATGGCTTTCAGTTGATCTGCTTCCTTAGACTCTGCCGATCTGTATCTGTCCTTTTCAGTCTTTTATTGTCATGATACATTTGAAGAGCGTTGGCCAGTTATTTTATAAAATCGATCTCAATTTTGGTTACCTGATCCTTTCTACAGAATTAGAGGAGGTTATGTATTTTTCTATGATACCACAGAAGTTATGGCAGAACCCAGGTAATGCATCAACAAAGGGTATGTGATATGTGTTCTAAACTGTGGCATTAACTTGGAATACTTAATTAAGAGGATGTTTTCAAGATTCCCCCACTTCTTAAACTCTTAAAATGAAATGATTTTTTCTCTTTTAATTTTTATTTTATTGTGGGGGACAATTCAGGGTTAGGTATACAAATGTTCATTGTGCAGGTACCCTTATTGATGAGGTGTGCCCCCCTTCCCCAAGAGGATATAAAATAAATTTTAAATACAACAAATTTACCGTAATAGAATAGATTGCATATGAGTGATTCTCAGAGAAATAATCAAAGGATACCCGGTTGTCCAAACTTCATTGTGAAACTTAGTTCCAGTGAGCAAATATAGTAGATAAAGCAATATATACTTCCAAAATGATACCTGTGGTGATGTTATACTATGGCATTCAAACATTTAGTATCTTGTGTACACCATTTTTCTGCTAGTGAATATAGAGTTGGAGATTTAGTAAATTTTTTGGTGAAGTATTGCCACATAGTATTTAAACATTGTGTTTTTTTAACTTTTTATTTTAAAGATACAGAGTACAATTCAGGGTTGGGTATACAGATGGTCATTATAACAGTCAAGTTCAATAGGTAAAGCTGTGGTGGCAGAAAACTTCAAAAATTGATATTTTTACAATAGTTCTCAACCTTTTATTCATTATCACTCCTCTGAGAAGAAATATTAAATTAAATTTAAATTCTCCCTATTTATAATGCATGTCTTAAAGATAGAACAGTTTATTTTTCCTTTACGTGCCACGTCGGGAGCAGTAGGTTTTTTGCGTGTCTACTCGTGACTTATACTGAGACCTATGTGGAAGGAGCAGCTTCTGTTTATCAAATGATGTGGTTGAAACGAAAAGGAAGATAGTTGGTAAAGGCATTCAATACCTCTAAAATCTTATGCTAGGACTGGCTGTGAAGTAGATAGCTGTGTACTGGTTACCAGCTTGACTTAGTCCACACGTATGCAGTTAAGTTACACGTATGCAATAAGTTACATTAAGTGAATTTATGACTTACAGATAGGCAGCAATAGACAACAGAGGCCTAGCATTCATTGTGAACCAGTCTACCAAGGGTCAGGAAGTTGCCCAGGGTGAATGAATGGAGGCTCAATTGCATGTGCCTCACTTGCCACAGCTAAACAGGCAGCCAATCTAGGTTATATAGCAGAGGGCCAACAAGACCAGCTGAACTAAATTGTTGAAAGATCTCCTGTTATTAGGGGAGAGAAGAACAGAACCTAGACTATTCGGTAGAGTTTTGCCTCTCTCTCAGGATGTTGCATTCCCAGCATGTTCTATATTCTTGAGAACTACCAGCAAGAAGGGAAAGAGAACTTACTTGGTCCCAGGCCACTCTGAGAATTGTCCTACACTGACATCTACTTGCACTGATTTCTAATAAAAATTGACCAGAACAAGTTGAATAATGAAACATAGTCTAATGAGATGAGGCAAAATATTCCTTCCATAGGAAATCAAGGCAAGTCATGACAACTGAATGGGGTATGAGATCATATTACAAGGAGGGTTAGTGAGTGAATAACAAAAAACAAAAATACTAATTGTACAAGGGTGGTGAAGTTGAAACAGGGCCACCGATGTGCGATTTCTAATATTTCCCTGTATTGATTGGATGAGCTACAAATTGCCATGTTGCTTCTTTATGATCATTTCCCTCATCTAAAACATGAGAAAAAGAAGACGACCTATCATATAGGGTTGTTTGGAGGATTATCTGAGTTAACATAAGTAAAGAAAATAGAATACTTTTTTGAATTTTAATGAGCTAAGTACAAGCATTCATTAGACAAAACACATGGACAGACACACATATACACAAATACAAGTACAGTGAACAAGTTTTCAGGTAATTAAATTAGTTTTTTTAAGCAATACTTTGAAACTCTCTTAGTGAAGCCTGACCATTATATTACTGAGTTGTAAACAAAAGAATGTTTGTTTTCTAGTTGTGTCTGATCTAAGTTCCAATAAGCCAGCCCTGTAGCAATTTTAAAATATCTAAGTTAATTTTATTTCCCAAGGTACCAAACAGTTATTGCTGTTTAAAATAAAATTGCAAAACATAAAATTTGCAATGCTTTTGTATTGCTCCATCAAAGTATTATGCCAAATTTAAAAGCACATTTTAGAAACATAAGCTTGTATGGAAAGCAAAGCTTCTATTACTTGATATTGCACTGCCAATACCCAATAGCATTACTCTGGCTAAGATCTCTCTTACGAACTCAATCAACTACCTACACATCTCTCCTTGAATATTCCCCAGTCACCCCAAACTAAATGCAACTAAACTTGAACTCATGGTATTCTCCACAAAACTTGACTGTGATCCAATGTTCTCTAACTCAGTAAATGATACTATCATTCTTCTAGTTGTACAAACCAAAAACATAAGAATGATGTTTTACATTATCCTTTTTCTACCACCAGATTTATTACCTTAGTTATAGTTCCTATCATTTTCTTTTTAACTATTTCTTAAGTCTATCCACTTCTCCATAGTTGTCTACTAGTCCTAGCCATTTCATCTCTGCCCTAGATGACTGCAATAACTTAGTGACACACATCCCCACAGCTCCATTCTCCAACTAATGTCCTTGTACAAACATTTCAAACACTGAAGCCATTGTAACATTTTAAAATGTATACTCAATTATCTTCACTAACTTCAAATTACTGTTAGCCTGGCCAATAAAGATATGACCTATATCCTCACTTTAATTTTTTATCATTGTCCTTTCAACTCTAGCTGTATCAACAACATCAACCTTGTTACCTCACTATGAAGTAAGGTCAACCACTGCAGCTATAGGAAACATCATCTGAAACGCTCTTCCACCCCATGCATTTTTTATCATCCTTAAATGTCAATTCCACTAACCCTTCCTCAGGTCCCTTCTAAGACCTTCATGATTAGGTCAGATCTTTTATTGCCAGCTTTCATATAGTCATTAATTCATTTTCATAACACTTAAAGTGCCAATTTTACTTTGATTGTTTGCCTAATATCTGTCTCTACTACAGATTCATAGCTCTGCTAATACAGGAGTTGGTCATCTTTATTTCCCCAGCACTAAGTACAAAAGCTGTCTTATAGTAGGCATTTGATAAATATCTAATAGCTTATTAATCAATATCTAAAGCTCAAGAGTGTAGGCTACTTTGGATGAGAAAGTATATGCTAAAAGGAATTAATAAAAAGCTGTACATAGGTGGGCCATTATTAATGCAATTCATAATTGAGACTACCTGAAATTTATGAAATCATTCATTCATTTTTAGAAGAAAATATAGGTGAAATATGTGAAGAGAATAGGCAGCAGCAGGATACCTAGACCTTTTTGAGCTACTCCATTTATTATTTCTTGCTCTATTGATCTGAAGAAGCAACCTATTACTAAATGTAGGAAAGAAAATTGCTGGAGCTCATAGAGACCCAATCCATCTGCTACTTATAAAGATGGTATAACAAGATTTAAGATTTTTAGTTTCAGACATTAAACATTGTAGTGATAGTATTCTATAAAGAAATTCCATTTTGTGCCATAAATTATACCAAAATATTTATCATATTTGTTCTTTGGAGGTTCTAAATACATATATAGGTATCTGTAAGACATGCTAGCATAAAAAATATCTATTTCTGCTATACATTTTAGAATAGCAAGTAGTACATAATTATTGTATTAGCATTATTTACTAGGTAGTTAATAATATGTTCTTGACTTTTATCTGAGTTCCATGCCCTCAACTTTACTCTGAGCTCATTAAAAATATAATTTTAGACTTGTCCTCCTTAAAAGCTTTTTCACCTGCAAACATTTTATATATTACTTTTCTCTTATGTTTTAAGTCATTTATTCCCCATGAGGTAACTGAAAATTTTTTCAACTTGGACTGCTTTTATTAGAGTTCTATTCTAACAGTGAAACACATAAATATGTTCCAAGAAAAGTACTAAAATTTATTAAAATACCTTTTAGACGCTATGGAGCCTTAAAAATTTATTTAACCCAAGGATGAATTTTATTTGTACATTCCTTGGTAATAAAAATAGTCAGATGTTGCAAACATAAACCACTTTTGAAGTGTTAATAGTGGCAAAATGTGTCTACAAGAGCAAATAGTACATATATGCATGTACAAAAATACATGGTAAAATTTATGTGGTTTTACTATTCTTTAAGTAATACAATTATAGGAATATGGGATTTGCAGTTTTTAGACAGGATTACCCCGAGGGCTTAGTGTTGTTAGTCATATAAGATGAGTGGATGAGCAAGTATATCATGTCAGAGAAAAAAGAAATATGAATGAATCCAAACCAACCAACCAACCAAAAGTCTTAGAGCAGTGAACTATTTTTTGCATAGAAGGATAAACGGCTTTTTTGTACCTACAGGCTTGCATGCTAATCTTAGTCAAATGGCTTTTTCCAAACATGGTGCTTTGGAGACCAGCATGTGAGATGGCTCGGTAAAGTCACCATGATTCTTAGCATTTTAAAGTATAAAAACATAACCTTTAGAGACTAAAGTTCTAGGTTTAAGCGCTTATTCTGCTTCTCATTAACAATGTGATTTTGGAGAATTTCACTTCACGATATTTTCTTAACCTATAGAATTTTTAAAAAATCAATATATGGTATACAGAACTATGGACAAAATAATGTAAGGTGACATATCAGTGATCTACGGAAATTGTCAGAACTTTGTAAATTATAGTTATGTAGTTATTCATTTATTTTTCTATCATTATTTTGTTTTACTATTTTACAGATAAATAACTAAATATGTATATATCTACTCTAATAATTATGGATCAACAATACTTATTTCATTATATGCCTAGGTATTTTTAAAAGATTGATTTCATGAATTATGCCAAATTATTAATAATCACCTCTAGGAAGCATCGTGAAGATTACAAGAAGTTGCTGAGCAAACAGCACAATCTCTGGCCCACAGAGCAAGTCTAGGTCAATTTCTCCCCAGCTTATTTCTCCCCCATATTGTTTGTACAAGCAGTTTAATTACAGATCTCATAGGTGGAGAATTTAATTGGCTTGGGGAGTTAGTGCTAAGTCTGAGCCCAAGATTCCCTGTTTTTTTTGTTTTTGTTTTTGTTTTTGTTTTTTGAGTTGGAGTCTCTATCTGTCGCTCAGACAGGAGTGCAATGGCCGTTCCCGGCCACCGCAGCCTCGACCTGCTGGACTCCCACGATCTTTCCACCTCAGTCTTCCAAGTAGCTGGAACTACAGGCGCGTGCTACCACGCCCGGCTGATTTTTTGATTTATTGTAGAGATGAGGTCTCACCAAGTTGCCCAGGCGGGTCTCGAACCCGCGGGCTCAGGCAATCCATTCACCTCGGCCTCTCAAAGCGCTGGGATTACAGACTGAGCCACCGCGCCCGGCCAATTCCCTGTTTTTGATATCTTTGATTGATCTTATAATTGCACATTTTACAAAACAATTAAGTTAGATAAATTACAGTTGTATACATTAAAATTTGCTAGAGGAAAAAAAACCAAAAATTTGCTATAATAATCTAAATATTAAGTTCACTATCGTAAGAATACTTTATTAGACTGAACAGCCTAGAAAGTATATTGCTGTGAATGATCAGTTTCCTTGGAGAACTGTGTTGTCCATAAAAATATAAGAATTAGTGAATTCTGCATGTATACATGACCAATCACTGAACACCAGCTGGAGGAGCATATCACTGCCTAAATTTTTCCTGAAGAACTTTAAGCAAATACTCACTTACTAATTCTCAATTTTGTGTGATATTTTAAAATTTTAATTTCATAAATCAAATGGAAATGTAATTAGTATCCACTTTTAGATTGGAAGTATCCTTTATAAGATTTGACTACAGATTGACTACTTTTGACTTGATTCATATTAGCCTTACAATATGCACATAAAGCAATTAAAATCATCCTAACATTTCAATAAAGCCAGCAAGAATTATTTTACCAGAAAAGTGATAAAGAATAGCAACATGACTTCTTTTAATTTATTCCATAATCAAGTCATCGATAACTGATTTAGAAATATTCCTTTTCTTTCTATGCTTATATAAACAAGTCACCACTAATGACTTAGATTTGTTGGAATTGTGTCAGTCTTTCTATATTGCAGAATTGTTCCAAGTATCAAACATAGCTCAAAAAAATCTAATATGCATATTTTTACTTATTTCATACTTGGATATCTTGGCTTATACATCATCCCACACTTGCCAAATTTTAGAGCATTTTGTTCACTTTTTTTTTTACCTAATTAAGAAATATGCTTGCTGCTTATGTATTTTTGAAATAATAGTTTTGTGATTTTTTTAACCCTTTCCGTCATTTGTCTCATATCATTTTCAGTCACTCTTTGGCTATTACATTTCTGAAGGATAAAATTTATTGTATTGATGAATGTAAGAAAAGAATGATTTATTTTCATGGTAAGCCACAAGCTGTACATAACCGCTTTTTTGCTAAGTCACTTCCTGCTTCTTGTTCTCCTTTTGCGGACTTTTACTTTGGTGAACTTTTTCCTTTAAACTTCTACAGGAACCAATAACAAGAAAATCTTGTAAGTGAATCAGCAAATAGGAAATGTGAATAAAGTAAGTCTGTCATACCTATGTTAACCAATTAATAGATAGGACATGCAAATGAATTAACCAGGCAACCCAATCAATGTACATGTAGGCCACTTCTGGGAAAGTAATGTAACCTCTGGAAGTATTCAGCCTATGGGGAAACAGGAGAAGGACTTGGATTTTAGGGTTTAAGTATTCTGGCTTAAGTGTGCTTCAGTGTGCCTGCTTATCTGAGGAACACCCGTTCCTGCAAGAGCATTATTTAAAAAGTGGCTTCACTGTACTCATCTCCGAGTCTCCTTGTTGTTTTTGGACAACTTAGTCTGGAGTTGGGGGTGTCCCCTAGGACCCCCATTTCTAACAATGAATAAACTAAAACACTGACATTTATTTATGAAATACTTACAAAATCATTGAAACTAGATTTATCTTCCTAAGTATATATTGATCAATTAGAATTAGCCTTCTTTTGGTAGAGCAATGTGGAGCCGATTGTTCAACAATGCACCAAGTAAATTTCTACTCATATTTGCTTAAGAATGCAATACATAGAAAATACAAACAATTTCTAACACTAATGGAGAAAATACCCTTTGGAGACATCTAAAAGGAATATTCTAAGTTTGTTCAATTCTCTGATCAGATCTCTGATGTCTAACTTTTATTGATTGTCTAACTATTCCCATCAAATTTAATTTATTTTACTTTTAAAAAAACAATTCATTTATGATTTATCAAATCTCTCATAGATGCTTTTACAAATTTGTTTCCTACATTATGTTGCTATACAAACCAGAAGGCACTGAGAGCAAAAACATACTAATCATGAGTTAAATTCACACATTATGTTTAATTTTCCACAATTATTCAAAGCTTGGGGGGTTTATGGCAAGTTTAGAATATTAGCTTTGAATAAGGGATTCCAATATGGCGATGGAGGTGGTCGGAGTGCGTGAGTCTCCACATAAACGAGCAGGTGCAGAAATGAGTATTCATGCTAGAATATTGGGAAATGGGTGTGAGAATGTCCGCTGGAATGGAGCCATGGGAGTCAGCGGCCTGAACCCTCCTGCTTAGGTGGTTGCCCTGCATGGCTGCTCAGACCCCAGCACAAGCTACGGCCCAGTGGCAGGCACTAACTCTGCAGTGCTACCCGGGGGAAAAAAGAGAATACAATGGCAAGAATCACCGGGTGCCAGCACCGCCTGCCACTGCAGCCTTTGGTGCCAGATTGGACACTGGCAATCAGGAACTGTGAGAAAATATACCAGAGAAATTAGGTCCCAGTCCCAACCAAGGAGACCCAAGCAACCTAACACTCAACTGAATCATTTGCAGTCTGCAACTGCAATCTAAGAACCCAGTCCCAGCTCAAAGTGGACGAGTGGTGGTGAATTTTAAAGTGACCCAGCACCTTTTCCCCAGTGATTCATGAGATGTGTGACTCAGACATGCAACTCCTGATCACACACAAAGAGGGTCGAACACAGGTGGATCAGCTGGAGGCAGTTCGTAGCCGCCTCCCCCACACTGAGCAAGGTGAATACCGGAACAGATTTGAAGCATTTGTGGTCTGCATCTACAATGAGGAACCCAAACCCTGGCTCACAGCAAATGAGTGTTGTGAGTTTAAAAGTGACCCAGCATCCTTTTCCCAGTGATTTGCAAGATGTGTGATTCAGGTGAGCAACGTCCAGTTCAGCACACATGGAGAGCACTGAACACAGGCAGATCAGCTGGGGGCAGTTTGCAGCCTCCCTCGAATTATGCAGGGTGAACAGGGGTGCAGGTTTAGAAGTCAGAAACCCCTTTCCCTCCAGAACTTCTCCCCTCTGCCATGAGCTATGAGACGCAGTGCTTGGGTCATGCCAACAAGGAACCTAAAGTCTCAGAAATGGCCACAAGAGGGTACTGAAGGATTACAAACTTTTTTTTTTGGTAATATGTGTGTGATTCTACCTGCTTTTAAAAAATATAGTTTGTTGGGAGTGAGTATTTCATTCTGTTTTACCTCCTCTTCTCCTTTCTTTCCAATAAGGGTATATAAAAGTGAGAAAATCTCCTCACGTTATTGGTTTTAATGTCTTTGTTTTTTGTTTGTTTTGTTTTATTTTCTTTTCTTGTTTTGTTTCACTTTCTTTTTTCTCTCTTTTTGCTTATTTGTTTGTAGGTTTGTATCTTTTTCCTTCCCTCCTTTGTTCTCTTCATTGCTATCCCCTTTCTCTTCTCTCTTCCTTAATTCCTTTCCTTTCCCTCATGTTATTTTGTACCTAGGGGAAATGCATATGTTCCCATGGCATGGACATAATGTAAGGTAGTGGGAAGTGGACGCTTGGGGATTCACACACCAATCAGCAAACATTGTGATCTACAGGCAGCTTTTGAATCTTAGCACCCCCTAACACAACTCATTCATCTCAAATCTGCAAGGGAACAATACAGTTTCCCACCTCCAATCCAGCCTCAAAATGAAAAACAAACAAACAAACAAAAATTAGTCCACAGGCTTTACCAAAGGAAGAATAGGGGATTGAGCAAAAGAATTGAAAACTACTCCCTTTCTCACTGAGCAATGAAAGTAAAGAGAAAAGAAAAATCCATCACAAGTGAAAAGAACTCCAAGAAGAAACACAGACACCACACAAGTCCAAAGAGGATATTCTACAAGCGTACAGATTTTGGAACTCAAACAATGAAGGGCACTCAGATTGACAGGTCTCAGACCACAAATGCAGAGATCAAAGAATGGTTGGACAAGATGAACAAGAACCAAGAAAAGTAAGATGAAAACATGAAAGAATTAATTATGGAGATGCAAGCTATAAATAATAAGTAAATTAAATGAAAGCAATTAATAAGTTAAATAAATAATAAGCTGACAAGCATGGAAGTCAGGCTTAACATGGCAGAAGATAGACTCGCAGAGCATGAAGATCAAAATCTGGAACTAACCCAATCTGCTGAAAACATAGAAAGAAAGCCTAAAAAGATGGAAAAAGCCATCAGGAGATATGTGACTACATTAAGTGACTAAACTTATAGCTGATATACTTATCAGTATATCACTAAAGCAGATAAGGAGAATGAGAGCAGCCTGGAACAAAGATTCCACAAGGTCATCCAAGAATACTTCATACATCTCATCAGAGACACGACAATCCAAATACGAGAGATACAGAGAACCCCTACAAGGCATTAAATGAGATGACCAACTCCTAGACACATAGTAATTAACTCTCACAAAGTAGCTATAAAAGAAAAAATCCTAAAGACAGGAAAGAGAAAGTCAGACTACCTATCTACGAAGATCACTTAGAATAGCCGCAAGCTTCTCTACAGAAACACACAGGCTATGAGAAGCTGGAATCCAATCATCAAAATACTCAAAGGTAAACAATTCCAACCAATAATTTCCTACCCAGTTAAGCTAAGCTTTATCATTGATGGAGAGTTAAAATCCTTCCCAGACATGCAATCCCTAAGAGTTTATGCTTCCTCCAGACCAGCTTAACAAGAGACTCTTAAAAAGGTATTAAGCACAGAAGGAAGGTAAAAAGAATCACATTCTTCCCAAGAATGTAGGATAACAAAATCAATAAAGCATACATGGTGACTGCAAGATTGAAAACACACACACTAATCAACCCATACATCAAAATAAAACCAACAAACAAATAAACAAACAACAAAAAAACTCTTTAAGAACTTCATGACAGGGATAAACTCTCAC
>CAUYQG010130508.1:0-21856 GCA_963574415.1 Tarsius wallacei
TTTCAATTATTTTAAATCAGTTTTGTTTACTGACCCAGAATATAATCTGTCTTGGTGAATGTTCCATGTAAACTTGAAAAGAATATGGATTCCACTATTTTGGGACAAAATATTCTGTACATGTAACTTAGGTCAAGTTGACTGATAGTGTACTATATTCTTATTGTCATACTGTCTACTTTTTCTAATGCCTACAGAGAGAAGAGTGTTGAAGTCTATAAATGTAATTTTGGATTAGTTGTTTCTTTTTTCCGTTATATTATTTTTTGCTTTGTATATTTTGAATTACTGTTGTTAGGTGCACACACATATATGATTTTTTTTTGTTTTACATGAAAATATTCCTAAATGATATTTTTGGTAAATATGTAAATTTGGGTTGACAGTTTCTTTTTTCAACTCTTTAAAAATGTTACACTGTCTTCTAGTTTTCACGGTTTGTGATGAGAAATACGGAAGTCATTTGAATGCAATGTGCTATTTTTGTTTCTGCTTCAAACTTTTTTTATTTGTGGTTTTCAAGTAGTTTGATTATTATTTTTCTGAGCATGGTTAATTTCAGTATATTCTGTTTTGATGATCACTTAGATTGTTGAAGTTCTAAATGTATGTCTTTTGCCTATTTGGGAGGTTTTCTGCCATTATATTCTCAAACATTTTTTTTTCTGCACCAGTTTCTTTCTCCTATCCTTCTAGAACTCCAATGACAAAAAATGTTACATCTTTTATATTATCCTACTGGTCTCTAAGACTGTTCGATTTATGATTCAAATTTTTTCTTTATGTTGTTCAAACTGGATAAATCTTATTAATTTATTTTTAAGTTCAAGGGCTCTTTCCTTTATCACCATAATTCTGTTATTGGTCATATCCAGTGATTTCCTTTTGTTTGGCTATTGTAATTTTTATTTTTAATATTTCTACTTATTTCTTTTTAGAGTTTTTATTCTCCATTGAGACTTTCTGTCTTCCCATTTATTTAACAACTGATCACCCCTGTTTCATGGAGTTGTTTATAACAACTGCTTTAAAGTCTGTTTGATCACTCCAAAATGTGGGTTATCTCAGGACTGGTGTCTGTAGATTGTCTTTGTTCCTTAAGAATTGTTGCAATTGTGTTGGTTCTTTTTTTCATCCACTAATTTGAATAATTTCTTTGTGATTTTTGAATATTAGTCTATGAGAATCTGGATCCTGTTACAATTATCTGGACAATGCTGGTATTTTTTATTTAGCAGATAATAATTTTGTTAGGTTCAGATCACGATACCCGTCCTGACTTCTGTGGTCTGTGGTTCTGATGTCAGTTAAGTTTTCAAAGGCTTTGATCAGCTGGAGGTGCCTTTTGGTCTTCCCTATATGTGTAGCATCCAGAGACTAGTAAGTACCTTGGGTAGTGTTTCTCCTCTACAGTTAAGTTTTCAAAGCATTTTCTGTGTTGTGTCAAGTCAATTCCAGACAGATGCTCTGTAGTGAGTCCAGAATATCATGTACAAGTTAACAGTATGTATTTTCTCAATTTCTACCTCTCTGTGATTTCACCTACACTCACTGGCTCCTGCAGGCCTCTTTTCCTGGTCTTTTGGCTAGGAAACCCGTGTTTTAGACTCCTCCCACTGTCACACACTTTCTGTAGCTGGATTCCCGTAGGACTCAAGACTGTCAAAGAAATGCCAGGAATCCTTTCACTCTCTTCAGGACACAAGAGTTTTTTTAGTTCTCAGTTTCTCTGGTCAGAGAAGAGGATTCTGTCTTGATGATTTTAAGGGTCTGCAGGCTGCTGCTATCACCACTGCTTCAAGAGAGCAGGTTGCCATCTGGTGCTTGCATTGGGGGCAGGGCCTCAGCATAAAAAGAAGAGAAAAAAAACACACAAAGCATTCCTCCCATTTTTGCCATCTGCAGGTCTCCTTCTTCCTGTCCTCTAGCAAGGGAGTTTATCCTAGAGCTTTTCTGTCCACATGCACTGTGCTGTTCTCAGATTTGGGGATATTCTCAGGGATAAGCCTGAAATATAAGAGGAAAAAAAGTCTCCAGAAAACTCTCCCCCTTATCAATTATGCTTTGAGTTTTAATTTCTTGCCTTAATTTTCCTGAAGTCATTTGCTTTCTAGAGTTGTCGGATAGTTTTTTAATGTATTCTATTTGGGGTTTTTAGTTGCAATCAGTGGAGGAGAGAGGGTGAAGTTTCCTTACTCCATCTTAGCTAGAACCAGAAGCCCTCATTTCTTTTTCAAAACATGGACAGACAGCCTGTGGTGCCTCTAATGGAGATTAAATGAACAGAAATTAGGAGTTGATAGTTTAGCATATTTTTCCCATCGGACAAGTATCATTTACTGATTGTATGCTGCTCCAACAGATCAGTTGCTTCCAGTAATATTACCAAAAGACTACTCTCTGAAAATTACTGAGGGCTTTATCAAGCACCTTCTCAGGTCTAATGTTATTAAACTGGTCCAAAGAGAGAGTCACGCACGTTACCTTCCTGGAAAAGTAGACAGATTCTGACTTTACCCACCTGGCTCTCTGCAAACACAGGAGCATCTCTCAATATTTCTTAAGATGCTCTTTGCTACACCGCTGGCTTTGTAAACTAAGTGCATTTCACCCACGAGTAGGTTGACCATATAATTTATTGTCCAAACACAAGTTAAGAAGCATGGTAACCAGGCGGAGTGCAGGAAAACAGATGTAAACTGAAACTAGTTTTAGGAAAAGCAGAGCATATGGTCATCCTACAATAAGTATGTTTGTCTCATCCTGTGGTTAGCTCACACTTTACCCAATAGAAGGCATTTCTGCTTTATTAAAAAGGCCAAATCAGGCCAGAAAGTCACTCCTGACGTCATGGCATCTTTAGAGGTGATCAGCTGAAGGCCATATAAGAAACACAGGAGAGAAAAGTTAGCAGAGTGGACAGTACCTTTATTTCCTTCTCAGCATCTAAATCTAGAAAATTGTGGCTCCTTCCCGCCTACATTTTGAACAAGAGTAAAATTCTATTTTCTTTGATCCTTTACCCAGAAATGTTTCAAAGACTGCCTTCTCTCTCTCTCCACCTCCCTCTCTTTCTCCCTCTTTCCTACAGTTACAACTTTCCATACATTCTACTCGTTCAATTCTTACCAGTTTCGCATTTCTTCATCCTGAATCATTGAGAGGTGACAGAATTAAATCAATGCTTGACTTTGAAACCAGAAAAATATTGTGTTTTTACTTTCGTTAAAACAAAACAAGACAAAACTTTGACTTATTGCAAATGAAACAAAGATTTCTATTCTCCATCTCACACTATTCATAGTCACAGGGGTGGGTTGGGCGGAGGCCAGGCTTTAGGATATATCTCTTTGCTGAATAAGTGACAAAAGTTAAAAAGTGGTAATTTAGGAAACTGAAATGTGACAGTAGATGATAGATGGAGACTGGCAAGACTGCAAAATGAGAAACATTAAAATCGTATATTAGAATAGATCAAGCTTCGTACTCCAGTTTGTGTCAGCAAGTTTCTTTTGATATGTCACGTCCCCATAGGCCTGGAACTCCAGTCTACTTTGAAGATGGATTTTAAAAGGAATATGTTTATGTTTAGGAACTTAATAACGTCATGTGCACCAAGAAGTCAGGGACAAAAATCAAACTGAATGCATTACTGTTTGTTTGCCTGGAGCCCCAGGGTTTTACATATGCTCAGAAGTTTCAGAACCAGACCAAATATCACTTCTTCCAGGAAGTCCTTCTGATTCCCCTAGCTGGGTGAATTTCTGCCTCCCCGGAATTGTGGGCTCCCTGTTTGAACCTGTCTCTTGGCACTTGGCATTTTCTCGATGGTATCTTATCTTTCCTGCTAACCAGGGATCCTTTCAAGGACAGGAACCATGACAGTTTCATTGTTGCATAGGGTGTGGGAGTATCTGAAGGTTTATAAATGTGTTATATGTTTCTCTTCTTCCCCTCAGTGGTACCACCTCATGAAACTAGGGCATTTTGTTCATGCATCTTTTGGAATCTGTTAATCATGAATCCATTTTTAAAAATAACCTCTTTCAACCCTTCCACATAGTGATTTTCTTAAGAATAGGAGATATGCATTATTCCTCCTGGGGATCTCAATTACCAGCTTAGGGTCTGAGCCACAGTATGTATTTGTTAGATGCATGAACTGAGTAAATCAGTTCATGAATTCTAGGAGCAACTTCTCGTGGCTGAGTGTCCATGAACCAGGATATTTGTCTTTAAGTAGTTGTGTGTTCTACAAATCAACTCCCTCTCTATAAAGACTGAATCATATGGCCCCCAGCATTCCTTCTACCACTAATATAAATGATCCTATTTGCTAAATTTTTTCTCTATCAATAAATTTAATAGTACTATTATATTAGTATGATTCTACCCATTCATGTGTATATGTATTTTATTTTGTTTTCTTTTTTGAGTTGGGATCTGTTCTGTAACCCAGGCTAGAGTGCAGGAGCATAATTATGGCAGAAATTGTCATGTAGCCTCAAATTCCTGGGCTCAAGCGATCCTTCTACCTCAACCTTTCGAGTAGCTGAGACTACAGGTGCACACCACCATGATGGTTACACTTAATTTTTTTTTTTTTTTTTGTAGAGACAGGTCCTCACAATGTTGCCCAGGCTGGTCTCTGACTCTTGGTCTCAAGAGATCCTCCTGCCTTGAACTCCCAAAGTGCTGGGATGACAGGTGTGAGCCACATTTTCTGACCATCCTTATATATTTTTTTATGCAAACACATTTATAATAATTGTCAAGCAACATGGAGACTTAGGCATGGAAGTGGACAAGAGACCATTTTGTAGTGGGAGGCTGTTAAGAGTCTGTTCTCTCCTCATGATCTCTCCTCGTGGATTATAATAGAATTAAGAATTATATAACTAGATTAAGAAGCCAAACTTTCAAGCCATTCAAGAGTGCAGCTGTGCAACTTTTCACTCTCCTCCTTCAAGCTTCCCAAAGGGACCCATGAAACTGGAGAAGGAAAGTGTGAAGGAAGGAAGTCACAGTTTCACTCCCTTCTCCCCATCTATCTAATTGGCTTTATCTCAGGAATGTGTTTATAAGGATGTTGCCTTTGTCACTATATCTCAGCATGCCACATTGTTCTCCAATCAAGCCTAGATCTTATATCTGGAGAACAGTTACCCCAACTTTAAACAATATCTCTGTAGTTTTCATGACGCCATTTCAGAGCTGGTTTGAGTCTTTTGCAACTGGATTAATAGGAAACATAGTTGATGTGAGGTTCTGAGGTATTAATTGTTTAAGTTATTTCACTATGCCTTGTGCTTTTTAGGAATGTTGAATGCATAGTACTTACATTTAAAGTGTTTTATGCATTAACATCTTCAAGCTTGTTGATGTTTCAGAGCTCAGGATCTAGAATCAGACGTGCTAGTGGAGAAAGTCACTCTACTTCTTTGGGCCGTGGCTATCCTATCTGTTAAGTGGAAATAACAGCAGATATCTCCTAGGTTGTTGTGAGGATTAAGTAAAATAAAGCAGGTAAATTTTCAAATGGCCCCGGCATGTCAGGAGCACCTGGTTCATTTCTACTCTTAGTACTCCATATTTGATTCCCTCTCACAGCAATCCTACCCAGCAGATAGATATTAATTGCTGCACGTAATGATTTGGGAAACAAAGAGTAAAAGTGGTTAAAAAGAATGATTTGTTGTGACACAGAAAGCAAGTGACTAATTCAAGGTACAAGGCTAGGTTTGCTTTTTCCACACCTGAAGCTCCTTCACAGCCCCCAGAGCAATCTTTCTTTCAAGCTGTTGTATCCACACTGAACCAACATCGTGGGATGAATGAGCTGGAGGAAGAAAACAGTGGAATATTGGATAGGGAAGGACTAACCACTTGCAGAAAGATGACTGTCTGCATATAGCCAATATCAGATTAGAATTAGGCCCCCGCAGAGAGTGCGTTCAAATATGTCCCTCTCTTAAAATATAGCCAAAGGCCCTAGGATTCTAAATTCCACTGTAAGTGTTAGCCAAATATTCAGAGGAATCTGGATTTCTGTCAGGCACCAGGGGTTCATAATACTGACGAACAGAAGGTCACTCAGCTATAAATAAATAGATTTTTTTTTTCATTGAAACTCTGCCATCACTTCATTTTTAAAAGTGCTGGGCGGCCAATCCAATGGCAGAGAAGAGAGGAATTGGTTTGTCTGCAACTCCATAATTAAAGTGTGAACAGAAAGCCTGCTTTGTCCAAATAGGATCTTGTAACTACACTCATATCCATCACCATCTGAGGATCAGGAAAGAGATGCAGGAAGAGAATGCTCTCGAAAAGTGTCAGTGATATCTTCATGCTTCATCAGTTGTCTTTCATTTGACGTTGGTGAGCAGACAGCAGGAAACTCCGAAGCAGTTGTGGCTTTGCATGTACTAAGGTAGAAAGAGATCATCACCTTTAGAAGAAGTCTATTGTTTCATTCCAGAATTTCCTCAGTATTAACACTACCAGGTTAAACATTAGACCAGTGAAATCGTGTTAATAGCATGAAGGGAACATTCAACACATTTTATAATGTTTTCAGTCATTATATTAGGATAATTGGAATAATAAAAACTGTTCAGTTTCTTCATGTATTAAACATATACTAAACCGTCTTCACAGTCTACATAATTTAATGCTAAGCTTTAACTGAAGCAGATTATATTATTGTTTTTTTCTGTTTCAGTACTTATTAACTGATGAAAAACTGTCTTCTATACACTTTGCAAATATTAACGGATATTGATAATAATACTATTATCACTGTCATTTTACATATAAGGAGGGTAGAGTCAGAATTTGACTCTAAAATTAGTGCTCTTCACCACCTCAAGATGATTCTTCTTGGTTTTGTGCAGTCTAAAGTTGACGTTAACTTGTGGCTATGTTCCCACCCCTCCCTCAGCAGCGGTTGGACTTTGCTTTTGCCCTGGAGGGGAAAGTGCTTACTGCTCCTTCCCTGCTGCTTAAGGCTTTTGCTTTGTATGAGCTGAAGGTGGAGCAGGGTCTGTGCCCCTCCTGCAGTGGCACTCAGGCACCTCTTGCACATTTGCATTAGTGAGAGAGAGGGGCTTCTCTGGCTACTCACCCTGTCAGCCATCTTAGGTGAGTTCTAGTGGAAGCCTGTGGAAAACAGACTAAGAGTGAGTGAAAACCTGCCATCCTCTGTGTCTGGGGCCCTCTGTTATTCTAGACAAACACACTTTCCTAAAAGCCAGTGGATTTTTATGTGAATACTTCATAGCTGTACCATGCAAGGCCAGGATGAAAAGTTAGCTATTTTTTTGTTTTGTTTTGTTTTAATTTTTGGAAAATTAGGAAGTCCTTCATTCTTATTTTTTCCCCAATGGCTTGACATAGTGTTTGACATAGTGAGATCACATGAAACACAATTCTTCAGTCAAGGGAGTTGTCCAGATTTCAAGATCAACATTTCTGGAATGGTTAATAGCTCGTACTAAACAGAGGTGATCAGGAAGACAGTCCCTCAGTGAAGCAGGACAAAAGAAAGGATGCAGCTAGGTGGAAAATAGATGTGGAATTCGGATCTTGGAGAATCTCAAAGATAGACTTTGCCTGGGGCAAAATCCTTCTCTGCCCACTCTATGGGAAGGGAATGCTGAAGGTCCCGCTGGCCAGGGGAGAGTAGGAACAAGGTACACAGCAAAGTCTGGAGCCAGCAGGACAAGGCAGATTTGAGTGGGTGTAGAGTAAAGGATGGTAGTGGAGAAGGACATTTTGGGAAGGATCAGCTTGTGTGTATGTTGGCTATGTGCTAAATGTGTGAGTTATTAGTTGACATATATAAGAAAGGACTTTGAGGTCAACTGAGTATAGAAAATACTGCATTTTCTTTCTGAAGTTAAGCAGTCATCTTTACTCCATTTTTTAACTGGAGGTGATTTCCCCCTCCTCTTTCATAAATATTGAAAAATATTTACACACACACTCAGTGGACATTTGGCAGTGTCTGGAGACATTTGTGGTTGTCACCACTATGGGGGCTGCTACTGGCATTTAGTAGGTAGAGTATAAGGATGTTGCTAAACATCCTACAGTGCACAGGACGGCCCCACACAGAAACAGATGAGCTGGTCCCAAATGTATACAGTGACGAGCTTGAAAAATCCTGTGGCAGGGTTTCCCAGAACCCTTAATCAGTTTTTTATGCATTGTGGTTTTCCAAAAATGGAATACGTCATTTCTTCTTCACCCCTTTAACCATGGATTAGTAATCCATGCAATGCATTTTTTGAAGCCTAAAAACATCTATTTATCCATTCATTCATTTGTACAAAAAATAAGTGCTGAGTTCCTTTTTCTTTTTCTTTTTTTTTTTTTTTGAGTCTCACTCTGTCGCCCAGGCTGGAGTGCAGTGGCATGCTCATGGCCACCCCGGTGTCAACCTGCTGGGCTCTGGCGATCCTTCTGCCTCAGCCTTCCAAGTAGCCAAAACTATAGGCGCATGCTACCACGCCAGGCCAATTGTTTTTTGTTTTTTGTTTTTAATTTATCATAGAGACGAGGTCTCACCAAGTTTCTCAGGCTGGTCTCAATTGAGTTCCTTCTTTAGAGGCATGACCCTCGTCAGGTTCTGGGGATAAAAAGTAACAAGAGGATCAGACTCCAGTTCTAATGAGGGACACATCCTGATGGGTGAAACAAACAAACAAAACAAATGCAAAAAAATAACAGTCATGGGAATTAAGTGCTCTGCAGCAAACAAACAAGGCAGGGATAGAAGATAATGACGGAGGCAGTGGCGTGAAGTTCCTTAATTAAAGGCTCAGAAAAAAAATTAAGAAGATCATATTCTGGATGACACATGAAGGAGGATACAGTGCTGTGCATGTGAAGATCTGGGGACATTCATTCCATGTAGAAGAAATGGCATGTGGAGAAAACCTAAAGTCCGAAAAGAGCCTGCCTTTATGGGGGAACTTAAGGCAACTGTGGCTGAAACATAGGGAATGACGGGAAGAGCCAAGTGGGATGCAGTTGAGCCCGTGAGCTAGGGTCAGAATATGTAGGTTCCTGTATGCTGAGGAAAGAGGGGCTTTACAGAAGCATAAGAGATGAGGATAGTCAAGCATGGAGTGATATTGCCGATTCACTTTTACAGAGGAAGTTCTTGCTGGGGAAGAAAAGAATCCTGAAAACAAGGAGGGCAGCAGGGAGGCAACTCAGGGTACAACTGAAAATCACCCACGTGAGAGGTGGTTTATTGATTGGACTAGGGCATTGTGGGTGTGGTTCATATAAGTTGCCAGAGTTGAGGTATTTTAGATACAGTACGTCTAGGACTTGCTAAGGTAGTTACTGTAGGGAATATAAACTGGGAAGAAGTTGAGAGTGAATCTAGAATGTTGCCTTGGGGACTAGGCTGAGGGTGGTGTGTGGAGAACAGTGTTGCTTCCAATTGAAGAGGGAAAGACAGGAAGCAGGAAGAGATAGTCACGGAAGCAGAGTTGCTCTGGGGACCTGTTAGCATGGGGTTCTTAGTTCTTTCTGTGTGGTAGTAATAAAATTATGGAGTGAGGATAGGTAACATCACCTTTATAATTGGGATATTACTCTGTAAAATTTTTTAAAATTCTAGTTCAAGATGTAGGTCAAACCATCTCATGTATATACATCTTAAGGTTGTTTGTTTTTTGTTTAATTTATTTTGTTTCTGTTTATTCTCCCTAAAGATCTCACATTTTTAACCAGGGTTATATAAAGAGCAATACTCTTTGTAAATACTCAGAGGAACGCATGACATTTCTTTCAGATCAACGCACCTTTTTTTCCCCAGACACAGAAGGGCATTAAAGTCCTGTTTTGCCCATCAGAAGCTCTAAAATATATTGCACACAGGCATAGGAAAGGCACATGAAGAATTCATTTGCCTCATCCTTTTTTTAAAAGGGTGGTCAGAGACACATAAAGTCTTCATGAAAAATGGATGGAGGAAAAAGCTTCCAAATGGGGAGAAAACCTTGCAATGACTGGGTCAAAGAGGAGCCAAAGAAAATGGCTCTAGAGAGAGGGAGCAACTCAGAGCTTGTCATTTTCCAAAGAAACCTGCATTTCCAAAGCTGCATTTCTGCACACATGCACGTGAGGACCAGCCAGAAAACCAGATGCCACTTTGGGGAAATAGAGGCTGAGTGCTTGTCATCCAATGATTGTCTTGGCTGCCCAGGTAATAGATTAACCAGAAAATATGTTTTTGTTTTCTCAATGATATTTCCACTTACCCACACAAGTTGCTGCTTTCAGCTCACACACTAACACATACGCAACACATGCACAGAAGACACATCTAAGGACTTGTGAGGCAGATAAGCCAAGGAGAAAAGAGAGGAGGAATAAACAGAAGAGGCCCTGTTACATTTCCTTTGCCACAGACCCTCTTTGTCTGCAGCGTGTCCCCAAATCACAACATGCTTTGAGGATGGAGTCCTTTTTAGAGAAGCTAATTATAAAAACATGGTCTGGCATGAATGTAGGGAGATGGTTCCAAGTCATTCCAAAGTAGGATGCCAGGTTTCTTGTAGCTTTCAATGTGTATATTAAAATTGCCAGAGCCCTTCCCCTCCCTGTTTCTGTCCACTAGACCTTACTCGCTGCAGAAAAGAGTGATTTTTGGAGAGCAGAAATAAAAGATGGAGGTGGGAGAGTAAAGAAAAAGAGTTAAAAATTCTCCTAAAGTCACATTTGTTTTAAGTTGAATCGGACAGGTTTCCTTATCTATTTATATTAGTTTGTCACAATATTCAATAAAATGACACCTATGTGATGTGGACACAAAAAATTCTGGGTGGTCTGCAACAGCCTTTATTATTGATTATCTCAAAAATAATTGCTTTGCTTGCAATGCGCTGCAGTTTTATTTTTTGATATGTTTTTACATTCCTTATACTGTATTTACAATTACATCAGGCTTGCCAAAATGTAGGTTCCACTCATGTTTGTATTAATTTATTCACATATTTTAATTAGCAAGTAAATTTTATATTATGGTATGTAACATGAAATATACATGAAATATGCATGTATTGTGGGATGGCTAAATCAAGTTATTTAACATATGCATTATCTCACATACTTATCTTATTTTTATTTTTTTATTTTTTATTTTTTTTTGAGTTGGAGTCTCACTCTGTCACCCAGACTGGAGTGCAGTGGCACGCTCCCAGCCACCGCAGCTTCAACCTGCTGGGCTCTGGCAATCCTTCCGACTCAGCCTTCCAAGTAGCTGGAACTACAGGCACATGCTACCACGCCCAGCTAATTTTTTTGATTTGTTATAGAGATGAGGTCTCGCCAAATTCCCCGGGTGAGTCTCGAACCTGCGGGCTCAGGTAATCCACTCACCTCAGCTTCCCAAAGGTGGGATTACACCGAGCCCGGCCAACTTATCTTATTTTGTGATGAGAAAATAGAAAATCTACTTTCTTAGCAATTTTCAAGTACGTATACAACATACTGTTAATCTGTAACTGTAGTCACCATGATACAATAGGGCTCCTGTACTTTTGTCTAAGTGAAATTTTGTGTCCTCTGACCAACACCTCCCTAACCCTACCTCCCTACCACATCCCCAGTCTCTGATAATCGCTATTCTGCTCTCTGCTTCTATAAATTTGACCATTTTAGACTCCACATATAAGTGAAATCATGTGATATTTGTCTTTGTATGCCTGCTTATTTCACTTAACATAATGTCTTCTAGGTTCATTCATGGTGTCACAATTAACAGGATTTCTTCCTTTTTTAAGTCTGAATAGCATTCTATTGTGTATGTACACCACATTTTCTGTATCCATTCATCCATTTGTAGACATTTAGGTAATTCCATATCTTGGCTTCTGTGAATAATGCTGCAATAAACATGGGCATGCAGATATATTTTCACTGCGTTAATTTCATATCCTTTGGATATATACCCAGGTGAGGGACTGCTGGATCATATGGCAATTTTATTTTTAATATTTTTGAGGATCCTTTATGCCATTTTTCATATTGGCTATGCTAACTTACATTACACCAACAATGTGTAGGGTTCTCTTTTCTCCCTATCCTCACCAACACTTGTTATCATTCATCTTTTTTATAACAGTCATTCTAACAGATGTGAGATGTTATTTCATTGTGGTTTTGATTTGTATTTCCCTGATGATGAGTAGTGTTAGGAATCTTTCCCCCTATATCTGTTGGCCATCAAGTATGATCTTCTTTTGAGAAATGTCTATTCAGGTCTTTTGCCCACTTTTTAATTGGGTTGTTATTTTGCTATTGAGTTGTTTGAGTCCCTTACATATTTTGGATACTAACCTTCTATCAGATGTATGTTTCGCAAATATTTTCTTCCACTCTATTCTCTCAATTTTAATAAATCTTACTACTGCTTTAATCTACCTGCATTCAATCAGGGCAGAGAAAGAATGTCGGCTTAGCATTTTAACCTCATCACTTCCTGTCTCAGTCCTGTGAGAAAAATAGTATAACATTAGATATTTAATGTGTATGTTGGTTTAGATCAATGCTGTTCAATAGAACTTTCAGTAATGGTGGGAATGTTTTCATATCTTCTGTGACCAATATGATATCCCCTAAACACTTGTGGCTTTTGAGCCCATGAAATGTGGCTAGTATGAGTGAAAAACGGAAGTGTTATTTTTGAAGTTTAATTAATGTAAATGTATATATTCTTGCATAGCTTGCATATACTTTATGAAGCAGTGCAGGTATAGACTTTTGAAAAAGCCAGGCTCAGTGACTCAGCCTGTAATCCCATGACTTGGGAGGCTGAGGTGAGTGGATTGCATGAGCCCGCGGGTTCGAGACTCACCTGGGCAACTTGGTGAGACCTCATCTCTACAATAAATCAAAAATCAGCCGGGCGTGGTAGCGCACCTGTAGTTCCGGCTACTTGGAAGGCTGAGGTGGAAGGATCGCTTGAACCCAGCAGGTCGAGGCTGCGGTGGCCAGGAGTGGCCACTGCACTCCAGTCTGGGTGACAGAGTGAGACTCCAACTCAAAAAAAAAAAAGGAAAAAATAAGTCAAGGACTCAACTGCTCAATCGGCATATTGGAAGGACTCTGAACTCAGATGGCCAACTTTGTTAATTGATTGGTATGTTCAATTCAGGCAAATTATTGAATGACTCTGAAACTTGTGTTTTTTTTTTCTGGTGTAAGTTAAGCACAATAGCCCCTTCTCTATCTGCCTTATGTTGTTTCTGTATGGTTGAAAGCAGTGAAGGAAGATTGAAGCTTTTAACAAAATGTGATTCTTCACATAACTACAAATTTAGAGAGCATAGTCACCCTAAATGAAGTAAACTAATCTTAGTCTTTATTTTAGCCTTCTGAAGGACTTTAAACGCCTCCCCAAGATTTTTTTAAATTAGTTAACAGCTTGTTCTTATATTAATCTCATTTTACAAATGTGGAAAATGATGCACAGAAAGACTCAGTAATATTCTCAGAATCACTCAGTGAGTGATAGGGCTGGAATTTAAATGCAGACAGTTGGGTTCTAAGTCTTTATTTCCATAGTGACTAAAGTACATTCTGACTCATTGGTGGCCATTTGAGCATCCATTTCTTCTTTCTTACTGTAGTGCCTAAATGTCTGAACCTGAGATTTAGATTGGTTGACCTTCAGTCAATCAGCGTATCTCCTATCCCCGGTCATGTGACAGATGGGCACTTGATGTATTTCAGGCCAATGAGAATAAGACATTTACTGGGGATTTTTGGTGGAGATGTTTTTCCTTTTGCATATTATAAACTAAGAAACTCATAACCCTGGTTACGGCTGTCAACCATTTGGAATCAACATTGTACCCAAGATAAGAATAAAATAAACACTAAATCTTGGTCCTGGGTGATACTGGTGATCAGTTTGATCAAACTTTACTTGTATTCCAATCTCTGGTTGGCTGTGTGGTAGTATTATTTTTAAACAGTACAATTTAACTTTTGCTGTTGTTGTTGCTGATATAACTAGCAACGGAAAGCAACCCAAAGTAACTAGTCTAGTCATGCCTTATGCAAACTCAAAATTTTACAACCCAGAATATAACGTCCACCATTTGAAAGTCCAAGTTTAAAACTAACCCACAAGTATTGCTTCTAGTTCCAAAATGTGATTCTCTGCTCTGGCGTTTGGAATGAGGTCTCCATAACAAGGGATAACAGATTAGCTCTGCAGCAAGCAATGGCAGTACATTAAAAGAATATTAAGGTTGTGACAGGAAACGATATCAGTAAAAGCAATTCCTCGGGAAGGGAGAGGCACCATATGTGCAGCCAACATTGCGATGCAAGGGCGAGGGGGGGGTGGAATTAGGAAAGTCATTAAAGAGACTCCCCGTGGTGCCCAGAAGTTAGAAGACATATGGCGCCTTTGCCCTGAGTTGGGAATTTTCATTTCTCTTCGCTTCCATCTTTAGAAAGAAATAGGAAGAATAGCTGAACAAGAGTCAGCGATATGGGTCCTTATCTTAAGGTGACTCAGTGGGAAAGCAGGGAGGGAGGTATAGTGGAAAGAGCACTGGGTTATACATTCTAAAGCTTGGGTTCTATGCTTTATTAACTCTGTGACTGAGTCAATCACTTGAACATCCTATCTCTAGCTGCCACATTAGAAAAATAGAGGAAGGACAATGTTTTCACCAAAATGAATCACTGCTCACCATCCCCTTCCAAAAAAAGTCATGAATTCTCTTGCCTCTGGAATTTCAATCTGTCTCCCTCTGTCTGCATACTCCTCCCAGCTACCTCTCTTTAACTATTATTTTCTGCTCAAATGTCACCTGCTGTATGAAGTCTTCTCTGTCCTAACTATCTCTCCTACTTCCATCTCCCCTAGGACTTATCACACAATACAGATCGCCTATTCCTCCTCAACAGACGTTAAAAGTAGACACCAATTTCCACTTTTCACCCTACACACACAGTAAGCATTGAGTTCCTTGAGGTCCTGAACCATGTTTATGCATCATCGTGTTTCCAGGGCTAACCAAGAACAAGGCTGGCAACAGATGGAGGCTTACATGAAAGCATCAACAAACTAGGTCCCCCAAGATGTGCAGGGCCCCCTTGTTGCCTTTGTCAGTTCTCTATCCCATTCTTTGCAGTGTAATTTAAAAGATCCTCCCCTTCCTTAGATACTTGCCTTTGACTTTGCTCTTGACTCTCAGAGCAGGGCTTTGGCTCCTTTGGTACATTTAAAGGTGAAAATTCATTACGTCTCTTTGCCCCTTTGTCAATTTTCAATTCAGAGAGATAGAAAAGTCAAACAGATTTGAAACAAGTTATTAGGTATATTTCTAGGAAAGCTGTAGTGGAAAAAGGGAGAGAGGAGTAGGGAGAAGGAGACCACATATGTGCAGGTGTCAAATATATTTGCTCCTCTCAATCAAGAAACATGCACAGAGGTTGTGGGAATTTTACCCCTCATTGATCAGTTAGACTTCTTCTTCCATGCGATACCAGTAACCATACTGTAGAATTGTCCCCATGGAAACTCTAAGGAGAGGAAATTGAGTTTCCCTTCCAGTCATATTTTACAGAGAAAATAGAATGTCTAGACTTACATAAATCCTTTGTCTTCCCTTCCTTCTCTTCTCCTGCAACAGTGAAAAAGGAAAGTCCCTTCTGCCTGGAACTATTCCCTTCTTTCACAATCTCCTGGAAACTCTGTTCTTTCCATCTTCTACTCTTTACGAATTGCCATGCATCCGTGTTTTAAAGGCTGCACACAAAACTTTCATTTGCCATTCTTGATAACTAGGTCAGCCCTTTCATTCTACCTATGTAATGAAAGAAATACACATAATTCTTGGTTGAAGAGGCATTGAGGGATAAATTATAAAGAAAAAGAAAAATGAATGGATGTTTCTCCAAGCATATACTTTCTCAGTCACATTAATCTCTTCGTTCCCTGCTTTTTCATGACAAACAATGTTAAAATGGCAGCAGCCAATTCCAAACTTGTCTTGCTCCCTGACATCCAACTAACCACCTCTGCTCCTTTCTGTAAAATAAATTCTGTTATGTTCATGGGCTGACCAACTGCTAAGACTTTTAATTGATAGTCTTTCTGTTAAGGAATAGGTACAGATTACCCAATCTGAGTGAATACTTGAGTTGCCAGGATTATGCATATAGTCATGTAAGTCAACTCACTGTCAGAACATCAGCTTCTAAACTCCCTCTCCAAGTCACATGCCAAGGGCTTAAATGATAGACTCAACAACAGCTATGATCTGGGTGCAGTGGCTCATGCCTGTAAACACAGCACTTTGGGAGGCAGGTGCAAGAGGATTGCCTGAGATTAGGGGTTTGAGACTAACCTGGGTAACTTGGTGAGACCTCGTCTCTACAATAAATCAAAAAAGTTAGTTGGGCATGGTGGTGTGCACCTATGGTTCCAGCTACTTGGAAGGCTGAGGTGGAAGGATCACCTGAGTCCAGCATGCCAAGGCTGTGGTGGCCGTGAGCATGCCACTACACTCCAGCCTAAGCGACAGAATAAGACTCTGACTCAAAAACAAAAACAAAAACAAAAAGCTATGTAACAAATGGGGAAAAAATGTAATTCTGTGTGTGACAATCTCAATCCCATGAAAGTTAAAATCCATCTATGTTAATGAATATATTATGTCTGCCATAATAGATATCCTTTGGGTTAAGAGTAATAAATATCTTTGTTTTGGGGACCAGTCACTTTATTTTTGGCAAACATGTAAAACAGAAAGATAACCCCCCACACAGGTATTTGATCAAATAACATGATTTAAACCTAGTCTAATAACAGGCAGGCTATGAATGCAGGCAGGATTTTTCACAAATGGTGCAGATGGCAGCTGGGACACTCACTGGACAATGAAACTAGGTCATGCAAAACTCCTGGTATTTTTAAAGATTCAGTTGCCACCCATAGCTGAGAGTATGTTGAGTGCAAAGTTGCTTTGTCCGTCTTGCATTCTACTTATTCTGATTTTCAACTTCACTTTTACAGATGAGTTATAAGACAGATAACTGTGCCAGCAAATGTTAACATAATGATAATGAAGTGCAACATGGCCCAAGGCTGAGATAATATATTTCCATTTTGAGTTTATCTTTCCCCAAATTCCTTAAAGTGCATTACCAACCAAAAGTCTTCCCTTCACAAATGCGAACATGATTAAACTGGTGATTGCATCTAAAAAAAATCGTGCTACATGGCAAAATAGTTTGATGTTCATCTTGCTGCTTTCAGTAACAATTTCACATGGCTACGGAATGCTTCAGAAGCCTTAATCCAGGGAGAGATATCGACGAGTCTCCAGAGCCCAATCAAGAGTTTGAAAAAGAATCTTCAAAGTTATCTGTTAGTTGAAGATGTGAGTTACTGAAGAAATTGCTGGGTGTGTGATACACAAGCACGCATAAGCTTTAGAAAAACGGGACAGCGGGTGTGAGTGGACCAAAGATCGCGTTTGATTTCCCTAAAATACCTCTTTACCCAGCAGTCTCAGTCCCATTTAAGATGAGAAAACTGAAATCCCATGAGATGAAGTGATATGTGTAAGATATAATAGCCAGGTAGGATCTTTCTTTGGGGAAAAGGCAATTGTTTGCCTTCTGAGCAGAGGTTGTTGATGCTCTGACCATAGTCTCCCATCTTTAATGCATCTGTGCAAGCTGGCCAGACTTCCAACTACCAGCACCTGCACTTAATGACCTGAGGTGGCTTTCTTGAGCCACTGGTAGATGTCTGCTTTGACCTAGCATCACCCCCAAGCTTCCCTCAAACAGTAATGGAACACTGTTGGTATATGAATATCCTATTTCCCTCAACCTGCAGATAGGGTAGCATGGAGGTGTGTGTCCTATCCTGGCTGCTTGAGATTCTCAGGGGGATTAATAACTGACTTGACAACACACGTTTTATTATCTAATTTATTTTGCCTATCTTAGTTCCCTACTTACTGCCTGGTATTTTCTTCAATGCCCAACTAAAAACTCCGCTTATACTTGAATTGTTTTTTCACGTTTGCTTCTGGGAGATTCCCAAATTGAGACAGTCCTATTTACTTCACACTTTGTGGATACATCTTTTATCCATGCTTACTAAGAAAAGTAACAATTACTACTCCATCCTCCTCTTCCGTCCAACACACACCTAAAATTGGATCCCCAAATGAATGGGAAATTGGAAACCACTGAATGATTCAGCTAAGGTTTCTTCTGAATAGAAGGCAAGAGTCTGGAAGAATAAAATTCTGCAATTCACCACCTAGTAGGGGCATGTACAATACAAGGGAAACAGGAAGATGAGTGGGTTTGGGGATCTGTTTCCTTATTGCTTTAGATGGGCCATATTTAGAAAGGGACTGATACCATAATAACACCAAATATGCACTCAATGAAAGCTAAGAGACTGTCTTTCCTTCTACAAGAAGAGCATTTTGAAGGTTCTCAGATAATAAAATCCTTCTGTGATTTTTCTTTAGAAGCTGTATGTATAGTAGATAATCTGTAAAAATATTTGTAATCTACTTTGTCCTAAAACAAGATCCAGAGGTTAAGACCTGAATATAATTTGTTTCTCTCTGTGAATCCTATTTGCAAACACAGCTGAGTAGTGTTTTATATTTGGTTGTTTGTCTTTGAAAGGAATATGGTCCATCATTATTAGGTTTAATAGTATTTAAAGTTCAATAAATTATCCTAGATTCCTTGTTAGATTAGCAAACTGTAAATGATAATCCTGACTGGTCACCTATGCTTGGACATTGGGATTTCAGGCTTGGGAATGCAACTACTGGAAATCTAAGTCTCAGAATAAAAGCATTCTAATCCATGTGCATAGACAGTTTAGTACAATGCCTGATCTGTCTTACCTGCTCCTTTGTTCTTATTTTCACATGAGTACTGAAAATCAACATTATCAAGCACAAATTCAGTGGCCATCAATAAACGCTGAAACCCACACTGCCTTCAGGAAATGCTCACAGGAAGGGTGATGAATTCTGAAATCTAGGAAGGGCCATTTGTGGACAGAGGCTGCACATCTGCAGTTCTCTTCTTCATATTCTGAGAACTGTTCCAGAAAGTCATCCTTGAGAGGGTTTTAATTCAAGGCTAGGATGCTATTCTTGTTTGGTTTCATACCTTGGAATTTAACAATGGCACCCAGCTGATGAGAAAAAACCTGATGCCCATTCCCTGCAAATAGTTTTTAGATGTTAAAGAAATCCACCACTGATTTTAAAAAAGGTAGGAAGACAGAGGGATGTTTAATAAAAAATGACACATTCGGGCCCGGCGCGGTGACTCACGCCTATAATCCCAGCATTTTGGGAGGCCGAGGCGAGAGGATTGCCTGAGCCCACAGGCTCGAGACCAGCCTGGGCAACTTGGAGAGACCTCATCTCTACAATAAATCAAAAAAGTAGCCAGGAGTGGTGGCACATGCCTGTGGAAGGAATGCCCGAGCCCAGCAGGCTGAGGCTACGGTGGCCGTGAGCATGCCACTGCACTCCAGCCTGGGTGACAGAGTGAGACTCCAACAACAACAAAAAAGATAAATTCAACTTCATACCACTTCATACCCAGTGACTCGGGCCAACATATGAGTCAATGAAGCCTCTCTGTCTCTCTCCCTCTTCCATCTCTCTCTATCTCTGTCTCTCTCGGTCTTTTCTCTCTCTCTTCTCTTAAATAAAACAACCTTTATTATCAGTAAAGTATAGTGAGTTTATTTTTACATGAAAGAACCTGCTTCGAGCTGTCTTGTTATTTTGAAACTCAGAAAATAATTTGACCAGCTGGATGCAAGTTCTTTGTAGGATACAAGTTCTCCTATAATTTTTAGAGTTCTGAGGAATTGTATACCTGATCATTTAATAAAATCTCTTCTTGATTTAACAGGGAGGTCTCAAGGTATCAAGAAGTCTTGGAAGTGTCTGATTCACTCTCACATTTAGTCTTGAATATCTCCTGGTTTTGGCAGGGCATATCAATTTATTTCTCACAATTACACTTTTTTGTGGATATTTAATTTGTATCTTCCCTAACTCTGCTTGGCCAGACTACTATTCTATCCACTTTCTAACTTCTACAAAATGTTGCCATCCTTTATTCATATAAGTCTCTGCCAATGCCTTTTTTTCCATTGGTTGTTAACTTTATTCCTTTCATCTCATTTGAATATGGCCAATTGTGTTTAAATCTGTAGTCCCTAGCATAGTGCTTTAAATAAAAGCACCATAACATTATAATTGTACCTAAAAGTAGCAATAATTTCTTAACATCATTCAATAGCTAGTCTGTGTTCAAATTTACTCAGTTGTACCATAAGTGTGTTTTATCATGCTTTTTCTAGCATAGCTCTTTTAATCTGCTTTAAAAAAGTTGATATTAAATTTTAATATCATTAATTAACCTATTTATATGTTAATAATTAGTAATTCATCACCATTCTAATGAAGGAACAGTGTTTAGTGTGTGGATAAAGCATAAGCGATGTTAATATGTGCCATTTTTGTTACTTCAAATAAAACCAAACTGTTCAGTAGATAAATGTTTTTATACATTTATATTCTTTGAGTCTTGCTTCTGTAAACGTAAGTGATACACTGAAGAGTGTGCATATTCTAAAGGTGTTAGATTATGTTCTATAAAACTTTCTTCCTGAAATTTTAAAAATACATTTTCTCCTTAAGTGACTGTATATGTAAGTGCCTGTTTCTCAGACCTTGCTAGTACTACTATCAGTTTTGTTTTGCTTTTACCTACTTGAACAGTAGAAAGCTGTATTTCACTTTTTAATTTTTTAAAATTATTACGGATACCTGATAGTTGTACATATTTATGGGGTCTGTGTAAAATTTTGATACAAGCATACAATGTGTAATGATCAAATCAAGGCAGTGAGATATTCATCTCCTCAAACATTTATCATTTCTTTGTGTTACAAACATTCCAATTCTATTCTTTTAGTTATTTTGAAATATTCAACAAATTATTGCTAACTATAGTCACCACATTGTGCTACCAAACATTAGATCTGTTTTTTGTACCCATTTACTATCCCCTCTTCATATCTCCTCCCCACTACCCTTTCCAGATTTTGATAGTCATCATTCAACTCTCTATATCCATGAAGTCATTTTTTTAAACTCCCTGACCTCAAAAATCAGAGGCAGCAGGGACAGGAGAGAGGAAGGGAAGGAAATCACTGAAGATGGGGATTAGTTATTAGTTTTGATAGGAGCAGTCAACCCCATATATTAGTAGAAAGGTGGTCGCATTCCCTCTTTCAAGGAGCCAGAAGATAAGTATCTATTTCTGGATTATGTTTAAGCAAAATGGGATTGGTCTTTGCTACCTTTTGAAGAGCTTATGATCAATCTTATATTCAGTTCACAACAAGAACTCGAAAGATTTTGTTTTTTCCTCTAAGTTCTAAAAGAGGTTAAATAGTATGGGAGTCAGCTGTTTCTTTTTCAGTTGGTAAAACTCTCCTTTTAAAATCATCTGCGTCAGCTGGGCTCGGTGGCTCAGCCTGTAATCCCGCGCCTTTGGGAGGCTGGGGTGAGTGGATTGCCTGAACCCGCGGGTTCGAGACCCGCCTGGGCAAGCAAGACCTCATCTCTACAATAAATCAAAAAAATTAGCCGGGCGTGGTAGCGCGCACCTGTGGTTCCAGTTACTTGGAAGGCTGAGGCGGAAGGATCGCTGGAGCCCAGCAGGTCGAGGCTGCGGTGGCCGGGAGTGGCCACTGCACTCCAGTCTGGGCGACAGAGTGAGACTCCAACTCAAAAAAAAA